>PVHX01026898.1:0-20129 GCA_004024805.1 Geosciurus inauris
GCAAGAATGAAACTGAAGAGAAAGAAAGAAGGACAGACAAATAGAAGTGACCAGATAAAACAATATATATTTTCAAGTGGACATAATTGTAGAGCTCATGCATACCATATATAATTTGCATACAATGAATATATATTTCTCTGCTTCATCATCCTGGAAAAACTCAAAGTAGATGGAAAAAGTATGCCATCCCTGTGCTTTAAGAGAAAGTCTAGTAGAGATGAGCACAAGGTCGTTTGCAGCCAAAGGGTGTGACCTTTGGAGAAAAAGGAACAGGTTGAAGTTGAAGTATTTCTCATTGTGGGGTCTTGACCAATTTATCTACTGTACCTGCAGCAGCTTTTGAAGACATCTTCCAAGGAAGAAGCATATGTAAGGCAGAGTGTCATGGGAAGACTAAATGAGATCAGCCCACAAAAAGCATATTGAAATACATTATGCATATGTTCTGTAAATCCTCCTATCTCCTGTCTCAGCAGCCCTGGGTGAAAAGCTTCTGAAACTCATAATTTCCTGTGAGCTGCTGAAGTTTTCCAGCTGGGGTGCAAAGACTCTCACCAGGATTGGCCCAGAGTATTTGCTGAGAGAAAATTAAAATGAAAATATTCTAAGTTTGATTTTCATAACGTTCTCCAAAATAATTTTTTCCATGTCATTATTCCTAAATTGTCATGAATCTTGTAAACCAAATGGTCCTCTCACTTTCAGAGTAGATGCATGCATGAAAATTAGGTATCAAATTTAAGGTACTTATTGACTGAGAAAGATTTTGAGCCCCATCAACAGATTATCAGTTCAGAAAAGATTAAATAGGTATTAATCAACTAGGAAAAGGGATGAGTATTGGAATCATTTGTGTAGAAATGCATCATCCTCTCTGTTGCCAAACTGCCCCTTCAGAAACCATCAAATTTGAAGGCTGTCATTCACTAGAGGTGACTAGGGAAACTGTCATTCACTAGAGGTGATATAGAATACTATATCACTGTCTATTCTCTTCCCAACTGCCTCATTACCAAAAGGCATGCAATGGTAAGCAATAGTGCAGTAAGAAACTAGTCCATCTTAAAGAATAAAGCAATGAAGGCTTGGGAGGTTCACTGAGGTTGATTGAGTGAGGGGTCTGTTCTCCTTATGGTCCTTCCCCTATTATCCAGACTCACCACAGCTAAATGCAACATTGCCAGTGGCACGATAGAAGACAAAGAGAAAGATTCCTAGAAGGTCTAAAAGCAGCATTTAAATGCCCTGTCAAAAAGAAACACTCAGAAATTCTTAACAACAGACAACATGAAGTTAAAAACATACTGCGTCATGGAAGCCAAAGAGACAGAAGTATTTGGTGCAAAATAGGTATCACTACCTCCATATTTCACAAGAGAAACAAATCTTAGAACAACTTCCCAAATAGGCATTTACTAGTGGAAAGACAGAAAATCAATCTTTTGATCATTAATGTATTTTTAATTGATTTATTTTAATTCAGTCGGTCCTATATACAGAGAAGACATAGTTTGCATAAATTATGGAGAATATGGAATCAAAGAATCTGCCTACTGAACTGAGTGCATTGTCTGGTTGGTATGAACCGAATAACTATGGTGCAGGAGCCAATGACATATCTCTAATACCCCTTATTTCATGCATAAAACATTTCTAGCAAACCATATACTCACTAACAAAGCCTTTGTTGTAAATTTCAATACAAGTTTTTGAAACACTTGAGTAGCTACTTCTGGCGGTGAATTTCTATTTAGAAAACTTCAAATGCAGACTAATTGGCTTTGGCTATTGAAGTCATCACAAACTTCAATGGCATATAAAAATAAATATGTAGGTCTCATGAATTTATAGAGTTCAGCTCAGCTCAGGTGAGTTTTTCACTTATCTTGGGTTGGCTCTGCTACCAAGAGCCTGTTGGCTCTGTCTTTCTTTCTCCAAGGATTTACAGGATACCAAGGAAGTACGTTTCTGACTATGGCAGAAAAGTACTATGGTGAAACAGCACAAGTTATCTAGAGTCATAGGCTCTGAACTTGCACACTATTAGTCCTTCCCTGAGTCAAAGCAAGTTACATGGTGAAGCCCACAGTCAAAAGATAGGGAAATCTTCCCCAATCAGCGTGGAAGATTATTACAAATTTGCATAGCAAAAGCATGGACATAGGAAGAGGTGCAGAATAATTATAGTCATTACTGCAAACTAACCCATGCACTCTTGGGGATAGAAGAATGTTAACCCAGATTCTTATACATTGCATTGTCTTTCATACTAAATAGTTACATTTCAAAATTTCCACTGCCTTCACTGAATTCTACTACAAGCAGAAGCTGGCAATCCGACCCCAACACAAGTCTTTGACATTTGCTGCTTTAGTAAAAATCAGTGTTTGCTCTAAAAGGGTGTTGAGCTGAATAATGGAAAGCAATTAGACCATGCTTCCAACAATGTATGACAGAATAAGGACTGGAGAAAAATGACTTAATTCTATAGCTATTGTAGGTCAAAATCAAAGGAAGTTGATTCTCAGAATGTGAACAAAATAGTGATATACACTTTTTTCCCCTTCATGTATAGAATTACACAGATGACTCACATTTGTTTGAGTATATACCTGCAGTTCTTACTTTGCAGAGACCAGGTTAATAGAAAAAATAAATTGGTTCCCAGTGAGATAATAGAAATGAGTAACTTGGCATGTTGTATGAGGTAAATAACCTGCAGAAATAATGAAAAGATTCTAAAGAGAGTTTTAGCTTTTCCTAATATCTGGTCAAATTGTCACCACAAAAGCCTCTTGGTGGGAAATGGGTAGGATGATTGACAACGTACTCCCTTGAGTGTAACATCTCAGAATAAGCTAGAATAACACATTTAATTATCTTGATGACTGAAAGATTCATCATCTTTTCCTCTGAACTTTATTAAGCAATTTTAAACTTTATTGGCAACAGATAAAAAGCTGCTATCAGGATTGAGTCCATGTTGGGTTTTGCCATGCAAAGATCTAACAGTGATTCTGTACAGGAAGCATATGCCCTCTTAATTACATAAAGCATTAAGTTACATACAGTAGAATCAGGAACCATATGGCCCATTAGGATCAGAAGTCAGGAGGTAATGGAAACTAGGATTTCTATGCTTTATGACTAAATGGAGATGCCAAGTGGTGGAGAGTTCTATTTACAAGCTAGGAATCAGTGCAGAATTTCATCTTTTCACTTGGCTCATTCCGAAGTATTACTCTAAGAAAGGTTGTACCCACTTTTATTATTTTGACCTAATTTATCATATCTGTGAAACAGCACATTCCAGACACATAATGATGTCATTGTTTACTTATTCAGAGAAATCTGGGCTTTTCTAAGTCAAGGGCTCTGTCTTTTGCAGTTGGGTTTCTTTATTCTTAGACATAGCAGACTTTCATTTAATGCTGAGTTGAACTATCCAATGTGTCTAAAGCTGGATAAACTGCACCTCAAAGTGAATATTATATTCTTATAGGGAAAGCTGACATTTAGTAAGATGTAAAATCTTTATGAATATCATTCTCCTATAAACAGCAGATCCTAATAATGAAGGATAGCTGAATGACCACAAAATGTGTTCTGCTTTAGAGCTTAAAAGTTGAACTGAGCAGCTTTATTTTGAACTTAACACTGTATCAAAATTCGTTTTTTAAGACTTTTTACAATTTTCTTTAATAAATCATTTTACTTTTGAAGTCACCTGAAATCTGTATTTAATATACATTCTCAAGTGCATAAGTTGGAAGAAATTCTGTTCCAGGTTTTACAATTTGTATTTGGCTATGGTCCCCATGAAGATTCAGCCACAAGGAAGAAGAAGACCCTCAATTTTGACCTTGAGTGTGGTAGTACAAAAGAAGAAATGTCAAAGTGATGATCTTTTATTTTGCTTTGGAAAGACTGCCAGGAGGAGGAACAATGGCAATTTCAAGGCCACTATTAATCCTCATTGTATAAAAGAATTTCATTGCATTCTTTTATTAAATTCAAGGAGATATTAGAAATGCTTTCTTGTGCATTTATCTTTAATAAAAGATTTCCTGGAAAAATCAAATTCGTTCTAGTTCTAAAACATTAGAATGACATCTTCAAACAAAAAGGAAGGTTTAAATGGATTTCAATAATTTTTCCAAGAAATAAGGATGGAAATAACTTTAAATTATTAGTATGAAAATTTGTGAGATTATGTAGGCTTTTTAATGTTAAAATATGCCACAGGTCATCTCATGTCATAATCATCCTAATCTTAATATATGGTTAAAAAAATGAATGGTGGTCAAATATGGGCTGTGAATCAATAGCTCTTTGAAATTGTGTAATCTGTTAGCTACCCTACTGTGAAAATCTACATTTATGCGTTTGTAAAAATAGCATGGATTTGTGAGTGTGTGTGTGAATATGTGGATGTATATACTACATGTACACTAGCAGCAACTGTTGGTATGCATGAATATTGGAGAATTCTTATAATAATATTGATGTCTCTCTCTCCTAGAGATCTGTATGTTAAGAGTAACTGAAAGGGAGATGAATAGAAAAGTAATGCAAAAACACCATTTTGTTCAAATGTGGGAATTTATTGATTATAATTTGCTGTCCTTTGCCAAATGTAACCATGACATTTCGTGATTCCATTACATTGAGTTTGGCAGTAGAAAAGTTTATCTGAAAGGACTTCCCAAATGCATGCTGCAATAACCACTGCCATGCAAGTCTAGGGAAGCTCAGGACACACCTGTTTGTGTTGCATTTATATATCAATCAAGAGTCAAGAGTCAAAGGGCAGTGTGAGTCTATGGTGACTCTACATGGGGTCTGCACATTTCGGTGTTTCTAAGAGTAGAAAATCAGTGAAAAGGATGAAGAGTTACATGTGGACACTTGCTCTGCTCTTTAAAATGAACAATTATGAGAAAAAGAGGACTTTGAAATTTAAGTAATTAGAAGACAAAAATAAAAATAAGCACAGAATTAAAAGCTTGTAATACTTTTAGTGCAATAACATTTTTTAGGCATTAATAAAAAATATTTATTATATGCAAAGACTTCCATAATCTGCTCTAAGCTTTGTGTTAATTTTTTCCTAATAGTTGTCATATCCTGAATTTTGGTTATGCCAAACAGTAAGTAGGTATCCAAGTTCACATCCCTAGAACTAGGGGAGCAGTGGTAAAGCACAATACTAGTTTATCATAAAGTCCAAGGTTGAATCCCCAGCACCACCAAAAGGAATTGACATCCTTATTCCACCTTCACACATGCTGTGCCTGGAATTCTCTTGTTACCTCCTATTCATGCTACAATTCCATATCGATTTACCCCACTTCATGAAGCCCACCCAGACTTCTTTGAGCTTTACCTTCTTTCCATAACACAATACCCCACTTCCTCTGCTATAGTTTTTGTGTTCTCAATAAAGATGTTCACTCTCCCTATTGAATGTAAGAATACAGAGAATACACTTTATTGTCTTTGTACTTCCAATGTCTTTAGTACCTTTATGCTTAGAGTAGATCCTTTAAAAGCCTTGTTCAGAAAAATAAATCTGAGACTGAGATAGACTAGAAGAAAATAAAGTGTAGGTAGCAAGGAGACATAAAGGAAGAACAAGGATATATAATTTTAATTCAGAAATTCTATATTCTCTTCTAGGACCCTCACTCCCTAAGCCAAGATTGGCTCTCACCCAGGCCTATAATTTCCAAATTCCTGGTAAATCTGTAAATCTACCTGTGCACTATTAATTAACCTCCCCAATAAATAGATTAAGCAAAGAGAGAGAAAACATTTTTAGAAACCTATAATTCAGGTGAGTTTCTAGCTTTATCTGTTGGTTAGATAATGGAGACTGCATCAGTCAAAGGATTCTGAAAATGACCAGATCACCAGAAACTGTCTTGTGATCACCGGACTTATGTCATCCCCTCATACCTTTCATACTCACCTCTCACCATGTTTTCTGTGAAAAAAAAGGTGAAGAGCCCAGAAAATGCATCTCTCACTCTGGATATAGCCCATGTGCTCCCTTGTATATATATTGACTTTTCTAAATAAAACTGTTGCATGCTGAAATTCTTTCCCATTATATAAGCCAAGGATCCAACTTTTTCCGAGTTAAATTCTCTCTTCTTCCTGATAACTCCTCAGATGCTTCTCCAAAGTTGCCTCTTCTCCCATGAGAAGACCAAAATGGACAGTTGAAAGTATACAGGAAATGAGTATCAAGATACCATTAAAAGTGTACAAAAAATCTTCAAATCCTCTATTCTAATGTAAAACAATTATTTCTCAAAGGGAGAGCACATAGCTCTTTAAATCTATAAAACTAAGGAAATCAAGCTATTGTGCTATCCACTATAACATAATTTTAATTAATATTTTTCTAAAGTTATCACCTTGCTTAATCTGACCTGTAAGCCCCTGGAGAATATATCTATATGTTTGTATCTGTATCTATATCTATATGTCTGTATCTGTACCTATATCTATATCTGTATCTACATCAATAGTGTCCGTATCTATCTACATATTATTGTCTATCTATATATCTAGCTCTAGCTCATATGTTAAAGACAACTGAGAATTTTGAAAAACAAAATATTTGGTGTATATCACACTAGATTTTAACTGTTATCTCAAAATATAACATCCTTCTTTTCAAAGGGCCATGTGGTCTTCATTTTTCTTTCCCCAGAGTCTAAGCACTCTGACCATTACGTTTTCAATAATCATGAGTTTAATGATGTTAAGGACACACACATCACATCATTGCACTCTGATTGATTTAGTAGCATTATATGAACCTAAAGGCAGATAACTGTAAAGAAAGAGCCAATATATATACACACTCCATCCAAATGACAGTTTGATTATTCATACTACCTGAGTCTTAAGCATAAGATAAACTTTCCTGAACATTGTAGAAATGGAATACATAATTAAAAAGTGTTAAAAGGGTGATTTTGCTAAATTGACTACTTATTCTAAACCTTGCTCTTTTTGAAGAAAACACATTCATATCAAAGTAAATATCATTGACATAATTAAAATTCAAAGATCAAAAATGCATTCAGGGTTATTATCCCATACATTATTAGGATATAAATACCCTTGCTTTGCATGGTGTGCTATAGAAATTGGGAAGAAAGTTCACATTTGCATTTCAATGTGCAAAGGAGCAGTTATAGGAAAAAGGCTTTATCTTAAGAGAAAAAAGAAACATTCTTTGAAGCCACATTGTTTGGTAAAACCAAGAACTGGATGGATAAAAATGGAACATAGCCTGCTCTCAAATACACTTGTTGTAAAAAATAATATTAAGTTTGGTCCATAGCTATGTCATCTTTAGTCAACTTAAAATAGTTCATAACAGAAATTTAAAAATAATTTAGAAAAATTTAAAAGAAAATCTTTTGCATTGGCTTAAATCAAAGGTCTCAAACTCATAGACAACAAACTACAGGACTTATGGACATAACTAGTTTTGTTCTTTGTTACATCAAATATTTTTAAGAGAACTGATAGTAGGCAGATGGCAACACAAGAGGCCAAGCACCTATTATCTCATAACATGCTGCTTCATGGCCTCTCCCTGAAAGGAATTTGAGTTTGTGACCAATGGCTTAAATTCTATTTCTGTTTCATATTTGTTTTTAAAACAAATTACCCAAAGTGAGACCTGTTTCTCCTTTTCTGTTTCATCTTTTTTCTGTACTAGAATTCTGTATATTACAGTTATGTACAACAGAATCCCAGATGCTTTTCTTTTTTTTTTTTAACCTCTTTACTTTCTGCTTCTCTCTTGATAAGTTTTATATAGGCTATTTATGCAGAGGATTCCAGATAGATTTCTCATACCAAGACTTTTCTTTTGGTTTCTGGACTCACAGACCCAATTTCAGACAACTTCTTTTTTGAAAATATTTTATGCATCAGTAATGGAAAGTGAGTTCTGGGTTTATTCTTCCTTTGTCTTTCCCCAGAGTCTAAGACAGCACTTTGAACATTACATTTTCTCCTCCTAATATTCTATACGTTCTCCTTTACTTAAGTGTTCCTTCTATCAAAAAGGGTAACTCCTTCTATCAAGATACTCATGCCAAAAACCTAGGAGTTATCCTGAACAGCTGGCTTTTCTCATGCCCCTGTGTCCAATGCACCAAATTTTATTGATTCAACCTGCCCTGAAAATGCAAAGTCATGACTTTTTTTTTTTCTTTAACTCTAGGTTTCTATCTGTGTCACCTTGTCACTTGTAGGAAGTTTGCAACTGCTTAGCTAGTTACCTTTTTTTTTAACTCCTCCTGCTTTCAAATTAATTTCTCCCTTATAAACAGAATAAACATTTGTAAAAATGCAGATTAGGTCAAGTCACCCTCTTCCTTGAAATATGGGAAAAATATGGCTTCCCAGGGGAGTTAGAAAAAGATAAAGGCCATTCTAGGCACTTCTACTCTTGACCTGCCTACTTCTTTATCCACTCCTACTGTTTTCTTCTTTGTTATCCACTCTATTATAATCTTCTCCTACATCTGAGAAGCCTTTATGGCCCACCCTCTTCTTTTTTTTTTTTTTTTTTTTGCCTCAAGAGCTTCTCACATACCCCTCCCCTTTGGTGTCCCTTCTGAACACCCCACCTACTAACCTCCTAGTAAACACCTTTTCATACAGAATTATGGAAAATATCACTATAAAAATGAGTTCTCCTTCTAATATTGTATATGTGCCTGAAAGAGTTCTACCTGTATCACAACCTCCTCTTGATAGATAGGAAACTATGGTTGTTACTTGTTCAAGGTGACAGAAATTTCAGAGAACAACAATGAATAAACACAGACTACAGTTTTAACAGTCAACCAACCAATACACAAAACAGAAACCAACCTGAAAAGCGAACAGAGGATATTCTGTCAAATATAATTGGATTCTGAAGGGAGAAGGGGCTGAACAGCATTTTTCTAAATCCTCCTGTCAGTTAGGTGATCTCGGATCACTAACATGTGGTTATATTCACATAAAGTACATTATTTTGCTGATGAATGAGGAGACATTTCTAATTTCTGGCCTTTTAATATAAGCTCTAACAACATAAGTAGAATTTTAAAATAACATTTGAATACAAATTTTTCCTATTGGTCTTGAAATTATAAATAAAATGAAAAGATTCTTTATATATATTTTCATCACATCTATTTTCATGTCAATTAAATAAGAGCAATTGACTAAAGTCTTCCTCAATTCTAAAAGGAATGGGTTTAAAGTTCAAGAATAAAATTTATCAGGGCTCAGATTCTATTTAGGGAGGGAAAAATAGACTTGTTGACATAATTATTGAGCAATCACTTGCTGACGTTCATTTTAAGCACATCTTTAACAGTTTGGTTAAAAGCACAGTCTTAAAACAGATATATTTTGTTCTGCTTACATCTCAGATTCAATGAGAAACACTCTACAGCAAACACAGATATGTCCAAACTAGGAATTGTTTGTTCTTTCTTGTGTTTATAAGTGCTTTGTTGGCAAATGGTGAACTTCTTATCATAAACATTCCTGAATAATGCAGTGGCAAGAGCAAATGGGAGCTGTTTAATGCTAAATGTTGCATTTTTCCCTCTATATCCTACAACCAGAAAAGAAAACAGCAGAAATTACTTACAGATCATTTTCTTCCTTAGCCCATATAATACCTGAACACTCAAAGAGTAAAGTAGTGTTTTAGAATGGGAGGTAATAGAAGAAAATACTTTCAGAAATTTGGAGGAAAAAACATATTTCCTTTTGGTGCAGGTAGTGTGAGTTGCCTGCAGCTATGGAGTTGCAGCTATGGAGAAACACTCCAAAGATATCCCTGGTTACAGGGATGAACCTAGGAAGGAAAAAAAAAATGAATTGAGATATTTTGAGCGTAGATGTTGCTTTAGATTATGAACTTGAAAGTAGTGATAAGAGAAAATGGTTCCACTTCTATTAATATACAATGGTTGATAATTTTAAGACAGCTAATGCTACCCTCTATAAAATTCATATGTTGAAACCCGAACTTCAATGTGACATTTGGAGTTGCATCTTTGGGAAGGGATTAGGTCATGAGACTCATGAGTGGGATTCATGTCCTTATAAAATAGGCCCCATGCAGCTCTTTTCTTCTGCCAATTGAATATACCGTATGATGAGAAGGTGCCATCTACACGCCAAGAATCAGGCCCTCTCCAAACAACCAAACCTTGACCTTGGACTTCACAGCCTCCAAAACTGTGAGAAATAAATTTCTATTGTTATAAGCCATTTAATATAAGGTATTTTTGTTATAGCAGTCTGAACAGAATAAAATAATATGAATTTTGACTAATCACAGTGATGTACTATTACGGTATCATCATGCATACAGTACCTTAATTTTACTGTAATAGCATAGAGAATTTACATATATGTTTCATTAGACAAGGAGAATTCTGGACAGAAGACAAAACTAGGGACTGGGCATCTGCTGGATAATCAAGCTGTATAACTCATTTTTATTTTGTCTATTAACTAAAATAAAGTCATCTGAAGTTGGATCCATGATCTACAAAATGTAGTAGTGAATGTGAAAATTAGACAAGTCAAATATCGCATTAGTGTGATTTAAATGCTTATTTTTCACATGCTTTTGGTTTTTAAAAACTCTATATTTTAAGTTAATTGAACTTTTGTACAATTTAAAGGTATTTATTTTATATATACCTTCCTCAATGCTATGTCAATGCTTTTCATTTAAGACATGTAGCACTTAATTTATACTGAAAGAAAGAATAAATGCTGGTACCAAATTATCTTTGTGAAATATTCAAATACTGTGTAAATACCAAGGGAAATATATGAAAGCTTCATCAGAACTTAACACATCTGAGTGTTCTTCTCACAGATCCACTGTTCTACCTGGTGAAGCTTAAGGTTCCAGCTCATTTCCTATCATTTGCTGTCTATGTGCTGCATACTGAGGCCACTACAGTACTTGAATCCTGCCTTACCCTCTCGTTTCTAAATTATTGCACGTGGTATCTGTTGTTTTAGTCGTGCTTTTTGTGGGTCTGCCCACGAGCTGAGGGTCCTGTGGGACAAGGGTACTGAGGGCTCCTTAGGAAGGATGGAATGGAGTCCCATGGGACGAGGATATGGGGTGGTCGGTTGCAGAGTCACTTTACCCAGACTCTGGAGGCTGGTAAGACTGCTCTGCCCAAGGGAGATGCAGAATCCATTTATTCCAGAAAGTACAACAGCTTATGTATGGTCCATGGACCATTCATGGCCCCAAAGTTACAAACTCTGTGGGGTGCACAGTCCATCAGCATAGAATGGGGAAAGAAGGAGGGGAGAGGTTGAAGGTATGCAGAGTGCTCTTACAATATCTTTGTTTCTTAAACATCTTTCTCTATTCTTAACTCACACTCATCCCATTTTCTCCTTTTTGCTTCCTTTTTACAGGCTGTCTTATCCATTTTGTTTTGATCTAACAAAATACTTAAAACTGGGTAATGCATAGTAAAAAAGCATATCTATTTGACACTTGATCCTAGCAGATTAAGGGTCCAAATAGCATGGCATCAGTGTGTCAAAGCATGGCAGAGAAATGGGCACACTCAATAGAAACCAAGGGGAGCTTCCAAGATCACTGTATATCAAGCTATTCTTGTAAGAACTAATGAGTCCCAGGATACCTGATCCACTTTTGTGAAAAAATATTAATCTCTCCTGAGGGTGGTGGTTTCATAACTTTGTCTGTCACCTTCTACGGAGTATCCATTCTTAAGGGTTCTACTACCTATGAACATTACTACACTAGGGACCAAGTTTCTAGTATATGAACCTTTGAGGACAAACCAAAACCAAACCATACAACAGATGTTTAAGCATCCTTCCTCCTGAAAATTAGGATGCATTTTATTCTATTCCTTCCTCAATGCTATGTCAGCTGCTGTCCGTTTATGTTCTTCCTGTGCATACTTTCCTGTGCAGTACTATAGCACTTACCACACTTTAAAAGAAACTATTTTACTCCATCTGTTGTTGCTAACTATCCTAAAAGTCCGTCAAAATGGCTATGGGTAGGGAAAGACAAGTTAGTAGCATACTGGAGTAAGGAAGAGAAACATCCTTAAGTCTAACTTGTGTCTCACAAGAAGGTCAAGAGCAGTTATTTATAAGATTTTGGAATCTGGATTCAAGTAGTTACAGGTGGATTCTTCCAGGCAGAAAACTAAATGGAATTGGACAAAATTGGATTGGGACTTGTGATCCAATAATTTAAGATTGGTGGGCACAGAGAGATGAGGGCCTTAATAAGTAAATAGTAGTTGGATAGGTGACTTTCTCCCAGGGGAGCTACTGATCCTGAAATGCAGGCTATTTGCCTGGAAGAGTAGTCTCTTGAACAAATAAATGTGGTTTCAGCAGTTGGTAGAAGTAAGTAGCAAAGTTGTATCTCCTTGCAATTAGTGATATCTTTTGGGAAACAGTTTCCTGGAAAAACAGTAGCCAGGTTGACATAGATGTTTTTGGTGACAACACTCAAGTCATAGAGAACAGCAGTCTCAGTTTTACTTCTCTATTTATCAATTTCAAATATATCTCCTAGAGGGCATGCACTGTACAATGTCATGATCGCACATTGTTTAAACTCACAGTCTGTATATATAAATTGATAAATGTTACAAATATTAAGTGAGCAGTAATATAAGTGAGCAGATTTTAAAGTGAGCAGAGGCTCCTGTAAACTACAAATTTAAGAATATATACTGAAAGCCACTGCCAATTCTGAGTTCTCCCTCAGGAGTGTTGAATTGAGGGAAACGGAGTTTATGTTACTATTAGAGAGCTAAGAGCAAGGCTGAGGAGAACAGCTATACTGGTTAGCTTCCCCCTACTAATGAAATACTTGAGGTAATCAACTTAATAAGGAAAAAAATTCTTTTTCTGGCTCACTCTTTCAGGGGTCTCTGTTCATTGTTTATTGCTTTGTTGTTCTGGGGCCTGTGGCAAGGCATTACAAGATGGGGGAGGAGTTCCTGGTAGAATAGAGCTTTTCACCTCATAGCAAGTGGGAAACAATTTCAAGAGGACAAGCTAGGTTATCTCTTTCAAGTGCACAGCCCTATTGCTCTAACTATCTTCCATAAAGTCCCACCTCCTAAAAGTTCACTATCTCTCAATAGCTCCATGGGCTGGAGATCAATCCTTCCATACATGGGCCTTTATTAGATACTTAGGCAAATGTGTTTTTGCATTTTTTTAAACAAAAGCTTATGCTGATGGGCAGGGTAATGCCCTGAATTCAAAAGTCATAAGGAATCATGAGAAATAGACACAACTAACCAGATCTAGGAAGTGTGTAGCAGATGAGTGTCATCTTCTCTCAGCTCACAGTGAATCGGAGCAACTATTCAAAGGTACAAAGGTAGCCACCACTTCCCAGAGATGAGTGGACCTGGAAATCAAGGACAAATTGTCTTCAATGGCAATCCTACTTTTTGTGATTTAGTTATTGTTCATGCTTTATCAAAGCTATGACATATTCTTGGAGCTTTGCTCTAGGACACCATGTGGCTAAAGCAGCACATCTAACAACTACCAAAGACTTTCAACCTTCCCCTAGAGGAGAATTTATCCATTATGTTTTATATCCTTGATGATTTAAACTTTAAAACTCAGCTGAGCACATTGTCAACAAGAAAGTTTTCTGAGATCCTAATAAGAAAATGGAAAATATAGTCTGCAGAGGTAATTAATAATTGTAGGATTTGATTGACAGAGAAGAAGAAAAACCATTTCAAAAGCCAACATTGTTCAAGGAAAATCACCTTCTATACCAGTTATTTCCCACAACAAATGGGAGTAAGAAATGAGTAGGGAGTGACATTTCAGAGTTGAACATGTATGAAGAAGAATAGCATCTGAAATTCTAATAAAATGTGATTAACTTGAACTGAAATAAACTGGGCTATCCATCCTCTAGGTTCAAAGAGAATATTTAATGCCAGTTGGATTTTTTAAAATCCCTTTCTCCTTCCTCACCAAGCTCCAGTGTTGCTGGGTTCACCAGGTGCATGAAGGACTTACTCTATCCCTAGGGTATTGAGAACATGCCACAAATGGAAGTTAGATACCTGGCCTGAGCTTCAATATGGCTCAGCATAAAAACTTGTGCCCCCAAACTCAAAGTCTTCCTCAGGCTGCGGTGCTCTGGTCTTATAACTCTGTGCCTTGCTCACTATCCAGTTGATTTGCCCAAGAAAACAAACATTGCAAACAACAGACACAGAAGGTATTTGGGTTCATGCAACAGACAAAATGAAACCAGATAGATGATGCAGTTAGAGAGCCGTCCCAGGTAAAGAAATTCGTCTTAGTTTTTTCATCAATTACCTGAGGGTGCAGAAATAATGCTATGCCAAATACCTTAGCCAAAGTTAACAAGGCACTTTAGGGTATTAATTCAAAATAAATGTTAATAAGACAGTTTTCCTGAAGATCCAATGTTTAGATTTGTTCAGTGAGGCAGGAGCTATTTCTTCCATGATGTTAAATCGAACTAAAGGGACTAAATATTTCTGGTCCAAGTAAATAAATAACAATCACATGATTACAATTTTAAAGTTCAAAAAACTGTAAAATGATACCATTTAAATTCTATAATAGCAGAAAAAATCATTTTCAAACCCATATTCACCTAAACACATAAAGCATCAGACACTTTCGCAATAAAAATGGTTCAGGCACTGTTTTTCCTGAACGGAATGTTTAAAACCATGTTCCCAATTTCTCAGATATGTATAATTTCTCTGATTTCTTGATTTGGCGTTTTCAGGAATCAAATATTCCAATAATCAACATGTTTCCTCTTATAAGATTTCTATAAAGTCTCAACAAATTTTGCATTAGTTAAGCTGCATAGCTCTAGAAGGAAAAGTATATATTTTTTAATTTCCATTTTTTTTTTCAGACAATTTTGGAAAGACAGTTCTCCTTGATTGCAGATTTGATGTTTTTCAGAATATCTTTATCATGCTGTTTCTCCTGATATGAAGAATGTGTTCTTCTGCTTCTCCTTCTCACTGGCTCCCCTCTCCTCTAAATTAGATAAATTTGTGGTAATTATAATAGGAAAATTTTGAGATGCAAAAGCGGAAGTGGTATCATTGACATTCATCAGGTTATTGACTATATGGCATCAATGGAAATTTGATGACTGCACCAAATTTACCTGACTGCACCTCCAGATAAAATTTTTCACTTTATGAGTGACAACAGATGTAACCTTGCATTTTGTGACCTTTAATGCTTGCAATTAACATGAACAAAGTTTCTCAAAATGGCACCTGAGCTGGGCACGGTGGCACCTACCTGTCATCCTGGCAGCTCCTGAGCCTGAGCAGGAAAATCCCAAGTTCAAGACCAGTTTCAGCAACTTAGAAAGGTCCTAAGCTGAGACACCAAGTTTATTTCAAAATAAAAATTAAAAAGGCTGGGGATATAGTTCAGGGGTAAAGTGTCCCTGAGTTCAATTTCCCCCCACTCCTCCTCCTCCAAATGGCTTCTGAACTTTTAAATTTTTCCTTTTTTTAAAAATTCTTCAGAAGACAACCTGTCTTAGTACAGGGTTCTAGTTCTGGACTCTAGTGCATTTTCTTGTGGGTCCCTCTCAGTGTTCATGCTGGAGTAATCAACATGTTAGCTAATCGAGTGACAGGAACAGAAGACCTGAGCAAAACTACATCTTCTTTTTTCCCTCAAGACTTCCAAACCTATTTATGACATTTCATTAATTTATGATGCAGTGAAAGGTGGCACTGCATAGCATGCTACCCTGGGTGGCCCACCTTTTATCCTTCATTAACATATACCTGTTTTCAGTCACCCCAGGTCTTCAGGAAGAGATGAGTAATAATTGCTCTTAATTAAGAATTTAGTTAATTAGCACATTCCCTAAATTACAGTTATGAACTAGCTCTTAATCTAAGGCATCAGATATCATAAAATGTAGGTTTTTATCATGAACAAAATACACCATTCAATTCACATTTGCAGCCACTATTTGGCTGTAACTTGAGAGTCAAATCATGCTGAAGGGAAACATGAGATATTTGACAAACTGCCCTGCTTTGTCAGCCCCATTTTTACTTTTTCCTCTGCTACAGAAATACCAATATATCAATCCTACTGCCTTCAATTTGAAAAAGAAACTTCCATTCCCAGCTAAGTGCAAAAATTTCTGAGACCAATATTTTAGTGGGTGTTTTATTTAAAGTGAGTTCAAACCTCTACATTTGATTAAAATAAAAGTAGAACATACTGATATAAATTATTGCAGAAGACAAGAAGGGTTCATAAAAGCTGGAGGAAATGATTAGATTATAAAAGTGATTTTATAAGAGAGATGATTCCTTTGCTTTCTGTGTGTCTTTTATGTACATACAGGTGAGCATGACTATGACTTTAACAGTTATTGTAGGAAACATCTATTCTCTCTATTTCTGATGTTTTATTTCCTAATATTTTCATATTTCTCCTTACCTTTGTTCTGGCATTTAGCTCTCTGGAGCCATCATTCAAAGCCATACTTAGTAGCACCAATAAGAATGCAGCATCTTTCAGTAATGCACATGACTGCTTAATGATGCAAGACCATCTTAATTCCCTTTCCTTTTGTTTTATTTTCCTTTAGGGGGCAACAATTCTAAAGGCTTAACTCTGTCTCAGCTGGTGAAAGTCAAATTGCCCTGCTGAGTGCTGTGGCATTCCTGCCTCTCCTCAGTGGTCAAGGAATAAAATTCCTATGCTCTTTTGAAAGTGAGTCATTTAAAGGGTGTTAGTCATTTGTATTCAGAATTTTCTTGCTGGGAGAATTGAGTTAAACACAAGGGGACAGATAGTTTCCTATTTCCAAAACCTCCTGAAAGACATAAAATCACACCAAATGCTCTGTCATTTTACAGATTTCTCTCTTTAACACCATTTTCCCAAAGGCTGACCTGCTGGTGAAATCAGGAAAAGGAAGTGTGGCCAATCACTTTGGATATAAGAAGAAAGCCTAGAGAATACCACAGGGCTGAATTTCAGGCTTATTACCAAAGTAAGAGTAATGGGTATGCTGCAGATTTGAGTAGCCCCAGGTCACCTTTATGTGAACATCCAACTATCTGGCTCCGTGCCCCATGTGTTCCACTGTCAGCTCCCCTCTGTCACATCATGGCTTTGGCTTTCCTGTTCCCAATTCCCCAGTGGTGCTTGATTCTATCCTCATATTCCCTCCTTAGCTGCTAAAGTAGTGCTCAGTGACAACAGACTCTGATAACTCAGTATTTTCCTTTTCCTCAGTAAGGTCAGGTATCTCCATATGCCTTAGTCTTCCCAGAATAATAGAGTATGGAGAAGTTTCTGGTGCCTATAACTCCTGCCTTATGCCTATTATGGACCTCTGGCAAGGTCACCGACTCCCTCCCACCCACTGAAGAACTCTCTTGAGTGTTTACCAGGTGCTCTGCAATGCTGATATTTGGTACCTCTTGGAAAAACACTAATGTTGCCAGGCCAATCAGGACAAAAAGACTACTTTTCCTTCACTGGTGCCTTTCTGACTCAAGGGTGGAGCAGACTCAACTACTGAAAGTAGGTGTAACTCTATAGAAAATTTCATGAAATATCTTCGGGATAGGACCCTTTCAGATCCCAAAGTTTCTGTACTGCAACCCAGTTCCCCACTCCAGTCCTCGGTGCCAGACTGTGGAGCATGCCTGTGTAAAAAGGCAATTATGTGTATGTGCAGAGCACAACTTAAATGCCTCATGGGGAAAAAGGAAACATTTTTAAACAGTTCCTGACTCTCTTTTTGCCTCTACTTAATTTATTATGAAGAACAAATGAAGTGGTATAGCTCTCTTCTGGTCATATACAATTTTTATAACTAAGCAGCTCCTATTTTCTTAGTCTGAAATAAATGCATGAAAGTTAATTATGACACATGAGGAGGGACATTGTCTTCCTTTACCAATCCAACTGCATGTGGAGGCATTTTTGTTTCAATTATGTTCCAACCTCACTCTACTCCTGCTCCAAACTGGTGAGCTATGTGAAAAACAGGAAAAATATGTATTCCAGTTCATCTGCGATATTTTAGGTACTGGTCTGAAAATTTTGGAGGCCCTGGTTAAAATGACAGGAAAGATGGGTCAGTAAAGCTACTGAAGTGTACAAATTTTTACTTTTTCTGAGGTCTTCCTCTCAACCTGTAGGTATCTTTCATCTGCTACTTAATGTCTTGTTCTGTCAGGTTTTAGGATACTTAGGGACCAACTCAAAGCCTCATAGGCTCCTAGAGGACCCACCCTGCCCTATGACTCCATGATTCCACATATCAGGATCATGATTCTGGGATTCCCCCTCTGCTGAAGGACAGATACAATCCAGAAAAAAGTGAGGAGGGAATAAACTGTTCCAACTCAGGTCAATGGGTTACCACCAAGTAGCTGCAACCTCTGTATAAGTAAACAGCAGGAGACCATTGCTGGAGACTGTCCTACATTGTGTTCCTATGTAACAAATTGCAATCTAACTTCATAAATAGACCAATCCAAATATTCTCCTAACTTAGGTGTGCATTTTTGTAGCAAATGTTTTAACCAATCACAGCCAGCTGATTAGACCATATGCCTCATTACCTAATGAGCAAATGAGGCAAACTCTTGGCTATAGTGAATCGGATATTTCTTTAATTTGTTTCTGTGTACAGTCTATAAAAGCTCTCTGCTCACACTGCTGGGTGGAGCTCCCTGAGCCTCTTCTGGTTCCAAGTGTAGTGCAATTCATGAATCATTCTTTACTCAAAAACAACAACAACAACAATAACAACAAAATACAAAAAACCCTGTCAAATTTATTATATAAAATTTTCTTTTAACACATCCAGCCTCCATATTGGAATGTTACTACTTCTTGCCTGTATCAAAAGTAGGTGGCACTTAGGGAGGTTGAGACAGGAGAATCGAGAGTTCAAAGCCAGCCTCAGCAACGGCAAGGAACTAAGCAATTCAGTGAGACCCTGTCTCTACATAAAACACAAAATAGGGCTGGGGATGTGGGTCAGTGGTAGAGTGTTCCTGAGTTCAATCTCCAGTACCAAAAAAAAGCAGACAGTAGGATAGCCATCCCCTTACCCCAATCAGTCATATACTGAACACTTCCAGCTCTAGACAAGGAAGTCTGCTGCTATGCTGCACCCTAAGATGTAGCAAGGTGTGTTTGTTGGACTCAATGCCTATGTCCTAGCCCCCACAGCCTGGGAGTGCACAGAGAGGCAGTAGTTGCTAGACACTGGCAAGAAAGGGAAGGCCAAATGGCCTCAGGCTAGAAACCCAGAAGTTGAAAATCAGTCCTGGAGGAGTTAGTAAGTCACAGATGGGCCATGGACGAGCCCAACACAGATTCAAAGGCAGAACCATTAAAAATTTAAAAATAAAGTGAACAAATCATTAAACCAAGTATGAGTGGTATGTCTCCACACTGGTGGCATGCCTCAGTGTGAGCTTTGTCCAGGTGTTCTCCACATTCATAACCAAACTCTGCAATGATAACTCTGCTCCTGTGCAGGTGTAGCAGGGATAAAGCTATGCAAATTTTTATTAACTGGGAATTGTTAGGCAGAATAACGTTTTTCAAGTTGTCATGGTGTGTGAGGAGTCCCCCAAATCTTGTGTACTGTTGGGGATGAAGTGATTAGATTATTAGAGGTGTAATTTAATCAAGATTCTTCTTTTTGATTTCAAAGGCTGATACTGTATTGAGCGATAACTATAGGCAGGTAGAGAGTAGTTGAAGGAAGTAGGTCACTGGGGCTTGCTTTGAGGACAAAACTGAAGCTATAATGGAAATTTTCCTAAATTAAGAGACACCAGTACCATGGAAACTTCAATGAGGAAAGCTGCTGGCTGTGGACAGATCTAGCCTAAGAGACAGGCCACGTGGCCTCCAATCAGCAAGGTCATACAAGAGGAGCTATATAAGCCCTTTGAAGAGGACACCTCCCTGCATGTGCCCCAGATACTGGATATGGAGATACAGTACCTAAT
>PVHX01026899.1:0-20098 GCA_004024805.1 Geosciurus inauris
TATAGCAGCACAATTCACAATTGCAAAACTGTGGAAGCAACCCAGATGTCCTTCAATAGATGAATGGATAAAGAAACTGTGGTACATATACACAATGGAATATTATTCAGCAATAAAAGAGAATAAAATTATGGCATTTGCAGGCAAATGGATGGAACTGGAAAGCATTATGCTAAGTGAAGTAAGCCAATCCCAAAACCAAATGCCGAATGGTCTCTCTGATTAGTGGATGCTGATGAATAAGGGAGGTGGGAATAGGAAACATAAGAGAAATAGAGGAACACTGGACGTGACATGGGGGAGTTGGGGGGCAGGAAAGGGGAATGGGTATAGTAAAGATGGTTGATTGAGATAGTCATCACTACCCTTGGTGCATGCATGAAAACACAATTGGTGTAACTTTATCTGGTTTGCAACCAGAGAAATGGAAATACTGAGCTCTATATATGTGCTATGACTTGAAATGCAATTAAATAAACTAATAAAAAAATACATACATTATATAGTTTTAAAATGGAATTGATATAGCAAGGTATATTTAAAGAAATCTTTGCATTTTTATATCCTTCCCATTGTTTTTTCTTTACTTTACAGGAAACCTTTCTATTTGCCGTTTTTGGTTTTCCTTCTAATGCTTTTTTTAAGAAAATTTTCTATACCTTGATCTTTTTAACCTAAAAATATATCTCAGAGATTACTCCATATAACTATAGAAAGCTCCCTTATTCATTTTATATAGCACACAGCATTTTCTTGTGTGTATGTGCCATAATTTATTCAAACGGTCCTCTATTGATGGATGTCTGGGTTTTCTCCAATCTTTTGCCATCACAAATAATGTCATGACAAATAATGGTATGTATTTGTCATTCTGTATTTTTGCTACTATATTTTTGTACTCCTTTGTAAAGTAGAAATAACAGAAGTAACACAAATTTGTTGAGAACATAAAATGTGATGAGGTACACAATGTTTGATGTAATGTTTGGCACATAATTGTAGCTGCAAATATAATTATTATTTAACTCAAAGTGCTGCAATTCATGTTACAGGGTATTATGAAAACACCTCAGAGAGGTGTTTATTCTCAACTCTGTGTGTGTTTGTGTGTGTGTCTTACGATGAACAGGAGTGAAGGTGGAAAAGGTTAGAAAAAGTGACACTTTAGTGGAGGCTTGAAGGTGAACAGATTTGGGGGACAGGAAAGATGTTCTAGGCCAAAGAAGCATATTGGGAGGTCAGATCACTAAAGAGAAATAATGGAGAACAATAAGTAGAACGGAGGTGTAAAGGAGAGGATTGATAACAGTTGTCTTGGGAGAGGTAAGTAATTGGCGGATCCTGAAGGGCTTTGTCTACTATTCAAGTACTTGATTCTGCAAAGTTACTAAAAGATTTTAAGTCAAGGAGGAAAATGAAAAACTTTTTATTAAAAAATATTATGATAGCATTTCCTCTGGCATGCAAGAAATTCAGACAAAAAATAAGAGGAACTGAGCCAGTGCAGTGACCATGGGGTGGGAAGATTATCCCCAGTTCATTCTTGAGATCTTTTCATTTCCAACTTCATGTTTCCATCTCTCTTGTTTCCCTTTTTGGATTTCTTTGCTTGTTCCTGGAACTAGCCATTTCCTAAGGTGTGATTTGAAGTCTTTTTCTAATGCTAAGCTCTTTGTAAGTGATCTCATGAACTTTGGTGGTTTCAGATGTGACCACTGTACAACTGACTTGAGCGCTGCATCTACTTTTCTAAACTCTTTCTAGAATCCCAATTTGGGCCATCCAACTATTAGCTAGACTTTTCCAGTTGGAGTTCCTCTAAACACTTTTGCACTTAGCATTTGTTGAACCAACATCATCTGGTCCCCTCCCTTACCCACAAAACCCTTGACCTTTTTCTGTTTCCATCCTCATTACCTGCTTTACCATGTACTTGCCATTGAAGCAAGAATATTCCTTACATCTTATCCATGCACTTCATAGGTATCGGTACTTCAGATGCTGGGAAACCTGTGGTCTGAGTCTAACTTTCTCTCCAGTTTCACTGCCAGAACCTGAATTTTGGCACTCATTGCTCCTTACTCGTTCTATTACCATAACTTCAATAATGTTCTACCTATTATTTTCCCCTAAATCCTATTTTTCTCTTCAAGATCCAGCTCATACACAGTGAAGCTCTATGTAGGTCAGTCTCCTCTCATCTCTTAGACTGCATGAATCCCTTTCTCCTCTGAGCTGTCACAGCATTTCTGAGAAACTTAACCTTCATCTTGACAACTATTATTGTAACTATCCTTCCCAGACTTGACTGTACATGTGGGTCTCATTTACAATACCTGTACTTTTTTATTGGTGGGAGGTTCCTCGGTTTTCCATCCCCGCTTCCCCCAGGGCTAATGGAACTCAGGGCCTTGTGCTTGCTAAGCAAGTGACATACCATGTACTCTTAAAAAGCTGTCATGATTCCTCATTCAACATGGGATTCAGAACATCACTATGGAATTATTTGTGGGATTTGTTACATTGAGATCAAGAAGGAATAGTCAGCTAATGAAAAATGGTTCTATTTATAATTTTGACCCAGTGTTTTAACACAGCATATTGAGTACTTAGAAGAAATCAGGCAGCAAGCCCAATGTGTCCAAGCCTCGTTTTATTTATTCATGTAACCACCCCAAGAGATGGGTTATACTGTTACCTCTATTATATCAAAGAGAAAACTAAAATTTAGAGAAATAAATTAAATGGCAGAAAATCAAAAATCAGTATTGGAAGAACAATGATGTAAACCCAGCTGGAAAATGTCTATGCCTTCAACACTACATCAAATGCTTCCCTGACTGAAGATTGCTGAATGGAAGAATGGAAGAGAGGGGTGAGTTCAACATTATGATATGTCAATGACATGGTGTGACTTTGGTGAGGTTCAAGACAAAATATGTGTCTGTTTTGAGGGAACAGCAGAAGTGGGAAGGTCTTCTCACCTTTCCCTGCCCTTCTCCCCAAAGTCCTCTCTGAGGTAGCATGGATACTGCTTAGGGTTTAAAGAAAGGAACTGTCTTGCTGGACTGTGATTCTGTGTTCTACCTCCTATCCTGCCAAGAGCTAGCTGTTATTAAGATTTAGCACAAATATCTCAATTTCTTATTTAGAGAGCTGAATTATTTTTAAAGTCTTCTCTGTCCATTAAATTACTTGACTTAATATCATCTCATTTAAGCCCATGCTAATAATGAGGAAGATAGTGGAGACTTCTCTAATTACTACAAATCTATGCAAAGGCTTATCATTGTCTGACAAAAAGAAAATGTTCCCATTTTTATCATCAAGGCATACTCTCCTGCTGCTAATTTGGGTTTAGAATAGTCATTTTGAGAAAGGGGGGAGAGAGAGAGAGAGAGAGACAAGGAGAAGAAGAAGAAGAAGAAGAAGAAGAGGAGGAGGAGAGAGGAGGAGGAAAATGCATTCATGCATTCAGAGATGAATGAATACACTTAATTCATTTAACAAATTTTTATTAAGGACCTTTTAGGTACCAGGCACTGTGTCAAGTGCCATGGAACACAGTAGTACAAGAGCTTTGCCATTGTGGAGTTTTCAGTGTAGAGAGAGGCAGGTAAATGACTATGTCAAGATGCTACAGTGGGGCTCTTTCTGTCCTTGTTTTGTTTCTCCAAGGTGGGAAAGATATGAGGACTGTCAAGTAACTCCATATATTTAAAGAGGGAAGAGACAATGTATGCAACAGATGCTAGGAGTAAATCATTTCTACCATCAGCTGCCACTCACTTTTGCTCCTAAAACTGTGGACATTCAAGAGAGTGAAATCCAGAAAGGGAGAGAGAGGGAGGGAGGGGGGAGAGAAGGAGAGAGAGAGAGGGAGAGAGAGAAGAAAACCACCTTGAGGGCTTGATGTGTGTGTCTTGGATGTGGGAAATTGCTGTTGACTCCTGCCATGACACTGTAGGTCAGGGAGCCCCATCTGTCAGGGAAGAGAGAAATGACTGCCTTAGAAAAGATTTACTTCAACCAAGGTTCTGCATGAGGAAGGCTGAGTTGCTGAGTTTGCGTGGGAGTCAGTGACTAATCAAGACAGAGCCCTAGCACAGTGCCTGGAAGAACAGAAGGTACTCCAAAAGAAATAAGTGATTTGAATCCCTGTCTGTCCATGGCTGAGGGAAGGGAGGCTAAAGGGAGCACAAGTGGTACCATCTGTCCTAGAGAGCTGCAGGCAGAGTTTTGCTTCTTCCTTCCCCATAAAAACCACCTCCCACCAGGGAGCTCCATGAAAGTGATTTGGGGCTGATCTTCACTCACATCTAGAAACCAAGGCATATCATAACTGCATCTGCTCCCTAAATATGCTCTTTCCCCAGAGACACTCTCACACTTGCTCTGCCTGGGGAAAATGAGGGAGCTGGAATTAGGAGAGGAGTAAGCGGGGACCACTGAGCTCTGCTGCTAAGGCTTCTATGCCTGAATCAATCTGAGCTGCAGGAAGCCTTAACTTGAAGGATGTTTAAAAGTGGGCTTATTTCATTGGTCTGGCTATTTTTGAATCTGAAATGAGACTTTTCTAGTGACTAAGGAGGATCAGAAAAGCTTTGAAACCTGTCTGTAATTTTATCTGAAAAGAAAAAAACAACAAATCCAGAGAGAAAAGTTTAGTGGGAGCTTCTGAGAAAAGATAAAGCTGCTCTGTAATCATAAATATCATTCATTTACAAGGACTTTTTCACACCAATCACACAGACACACACATCTATTATACATTACCAGGAAGCATTATGTGAAAATGTCATGGTATGTGAAAGTGGGGATTTAGATGGGACGAGCAAACCACTTCTATAAGGAACTAAATATAATGAAGACACCAAGTACTTCTCCTTTCTTCCTCCCTTTACTTCCTCTCCTCCATCTCCTTCATTCAAATCATTTCCAGCATGTGGGGATATTTTAGTTTAGTTTAGTGATTTCAGATTTAGTCTCATGGTGGTACTGTACAGAGATAAATACATCTGTGAGTCAGAAATATCACCACTACCAAGACTAATAATCTCACTGCCCTGTCATTTTGCTAGGTCAGAATGCAGTCTCAAAGCTAGAGAGAATTCTTCTTAGTATGCAGTTCTCATCTAGGGATAGTACTTGATGTTAAATCTTTGGTAACATTGTTTTGTGGGAAGGGATCTTTATCTTGTATATTACCTCCAGAGGAAAATTAAATACAAGTGAATAAGTTGAAGAAGATTGAATGTGAAAGTTTCCTTTTTCAATAATGTAAAGTAGAAAATGACAGTATCCAAATATCAGTGCATTTTCTTAAGGATTAAAGTAATACAACAAGCATTTGATTGCCAAGATATATAAAACTCGGATGTTCAACAATTACCGTGGCTAGAATATTCACTAGTATCTTAAAGTGTTTCTCAGATTTGTCTACTTATTTCTTGATTAATATTTTCTTGCTTCCTTCAATCTTTTATATTCATAGGAACAGATGTTTATCCTTGTGATCAAGACCACCCTTCCCGCTCTGCCTTAGGATCACCTCCATAATCTTTGCTCCATGAATGATTCCTTCTCTCTTCTACAGACTCATTCTTTCTCTCTCATGGTTTCTGCTCAGCCTGCAAAAAATAATTGAGTCTCCTTCATATCTTCATAGTAGAACAAAAACTCTTCTTGACTTTGAATCCCTCTGTGGCTACTATCCACTCATTCCTGTATTAGAAATTATTTCCTAGTGGTCAAATTCAAAGAACAAGTTTTGTGTTTATTGTATTATGATAACACTATTGTAATAACAAATAACCTCCTAAATTTCATAACCTTAACAGAACAATTTATTTCTTACTCATGTTATAGTCTGAGGTGGGTGTTTTTGGTTGAGGGTGGCTTTCCTGCACGTGGTGATTCAGGGGCCCTGGCTCTTTCTGTGTTTTCATTCAGCCATCAGTTAGGACCTTGGAGTCTTCTGTTCTTAGAAGGGGAATAAAAGGATGGAGATGGCATATATATCTTTGTTCACTTGTCTTTGAACTCACATTCTATTGATGGAAACTAGTAAAATTGGAATACCAAAATTCACACAAGGCTAGAAATGTAATAATGGCCAGATAGATAATTTTCTACCATGGAAAAGGAGTGGAGATTTTTTTGGAGGAAAGGTAGCCATTTGGCCACTACCTGCTTCTTGAAACTCTGTACTTTTTAAGGTAAGTTTACAATAGTTTTTCCTGCCTCTCTTTCCATCCTTCTATCTCTTTCTCCCATACCTCGCTGTGTGCAAGAGTTCTTGATTTCTCCTTGGTACTGCTCTCTCCATGTGAGTGGAAACCAGGCCAAATTAGAATAATCCATCCTCATGGCTTGGGGGAGTTCTGAAGTGGGCCTAAGTACCACTAGCAGTGACTTGGAGTTCTTCCTGAGACTCTGTTGCTTGAACTGTCATGGGAGATAGATTTATAAGTTGGGAGTGCTGAACTATGAGTATGCAATCTAGATTCATGGTGGTTCTCTCTCTGGCCTTGAG
Organism: Geosciurus inauris; assembly: GCA_004024805.1. NCBI lineage: Eukaryota > Metazoa > Chordata > Mammalia > Rodentia > Sciuridae > Geosciurus > Geosciurus inauris. The sequence continues at coordinate 6,536 of PVHX01026899.1, forward strand.
GATTGAATGTCTCCTCAGGATAGGTCAGCACCCAGAAGGAGGAAGATCTACTCTGCAAAAGATAGACCTCTCTATAACTTTATTGACTCCTTATGCAGTGCAGCTTATAGTAATTTATCCCTGGACTTCTCAAAATTACTTATACTAATAATTCCCCCTTCTCTGCAAAAGTTATTTTGAATTGTAGATCTCTAATTTTCGAATGAAGGGGAAAGACTTTTATTAAATTTATTTTTGAGATGAAATTATTTCAACATAGGTCATGAACACTGACTAAATATCACTAGATGACTTTTTAAAACTATTGTATCATTATATTTTTCTATCAGCATTTCCTTAGTAATAATAATGAAACAAAAGTAGAAAAATAGTGGAAATAATAATAGTAGCATTAGCAATAAACACTTAATTGAGTACTATTATATTCCAAGCATTATACCTGGGCTTATATTTGCCAGGAAATTAACTGGACTTAGGTTTGCTTTCCATCCCTATGTGTGCTCATTGTTTTTCAAGAGCATATTGAAATAGATATTAGAAAAATTGGTGCACAGCTTTAAATATACATAATAAATCAAGTGTCTTACCACTTATTGAGTATGCTTTTGCTTTTCTTTTAAACTTTTAACATAAAAATAGCCTTTTTAGCCATTATATGTTAAAGCAAATAAACAGTATAAATGAATAAAACCCAATGTCTTAAAGTGTTTTTATTTGTCATAATATATAAATCTCTGTGGTCTAATAGAGACTATATCTATTATTCACACTGGAGCATTTGCAGGAATGAGAGAGCTCTTAATAAATGTACTGAAGCAAGAGGTATAAACTGGGACTATTCTGAGATTAGTGGAATGTTCAGTCACTTTGACTCATACAATAGATGTCAAGTTCTTGCTTAAGAGAAGCTGATGAGTTGGCAGACATTTTGAACTCAAACCCACACAACTATTTGTGGATCCAGTCTGAGAGATGCCTTATCTTCCACATGTGGCTCCCAAAGGTACACCGGGTGTTACCATCTGGGAGAATTTATGGACCATGCCTGGAAATGAAGCAATCATGTTCACCCACATTCCATTGGCAAGGACTCAGTTCTTTGGCCACATCTAAACACAATGGTGACTTCAAATTGTAGTGCAGTCAAGTACCCAAGAAGAGAGGGGAAATGGTCCAGCAACACACAAAAATACTGGAGTATTTTTCCACAGCTAAAAAATAGAACATTCAAATTAATGCTTATATGTTTATAGAATCATGTGAAAAATTTGGCTTCAGTGGAAATAAAATGATGGATCAAAATTAGACTTTATCTCTTGAACATTATTATTCTGGCATGTCTAAACTAGCCTGAATCAATTAACATGTTAGAAAAAATGTATTTCCTTCTAATTCAAATATTGAAAATAATTGTTCAATAATTCCATCACATTATTACTCTCAGAACCCATGTTTCCAATCCCACTTTACTTTAGTAGCCTTTTGTAATAAAATGAGCATAGGCTTCAGAGTCAGGAAGACCTAAGTCTTAATACTGAGTACTATTTATCAGGTGCAGATCTGGAAGAAGCTAGTCTTCCTGAGCCTGAGTTTCCTGTCCTGTAAAATGGGTTCTTGTGAAAGTAATGAAGACAACCAACTTCAATGGTTCAGCCATAGTGGATGGCACAGCAATATTGATCCCTTTCTCCTCGAGTGCGTACCTTCTATGGGATGTACTTAAATAACTGCTACTCCAGGCGACCACCCTCTCAGTCTAATTAGTAAATTACTCCAGCTGGAAATAAATCATATAATCCCGGAGTGCAGAAATTATAGTTGCTAAAGTGTTTTTTAAAATTCACCCTTCTTCAAACACAATTAAAAAATAATTGAATACAAAAAATTCTAGTACTCCCCAGATCCCTAATTTTGTATAAATGACATTATTGTTCACCATTTGGAAGATTTCTGAAATTTCTGTGAGTTCAGGAAGGCAAATACCTTCATGGCAAGCTAAATTTACTTTTTCATCAGAGGAATGTAGAGAGATTTTTAGAGATTGCAATGTCTTCAAAGACATGAAAATAGTGAAGAATGATATAGAAATAGGTGAGTTTGTAGGACCTGACAATATGCCACTGGAGATCACATTCTCCCAAATTATAATAACACTTGTCACAAACTAGTTTCTTCTTCAAAAGGTGAAAAGTAGAATATAATCCTTGTATTCTTCATGCCTAACCAGTCTCTTTGGCAGTATTTTTACTTTGGAGTTTTGATAATATGCACAATATACTTCACTTTTTAATTTATTGGTACAGGGGATAGAAACCAGAGGCATTTAATCACTGAACTATATCCCTAACTTTAAAATTTTATTTAGGGGCAGGGTCTCGCTAAATCACTGAAGCTAGCTTTGAACTTGTGATCCTCCTGCCTCAGCCTTCTGAGCCGCTGGGATTACAGGCATGCACCCCCACCTCCAACTATTCTTGACTTCTAAGGCTGTTTCTTCCTTTGTCTCCAAAACAGTTGACAACCAAGGAGAATTTAAAGCTAACTACTAATAATTAGAGTAGATTGCCACAAAGTTAGATATTTCCTCCCCAATATTAAGATGTTACTTTTCTAAAACCCTGAATGAAATGATCTTAGCAAACATCTGAGCAGTTGTCAAAAATAGAATTATTGCTAAGTCTTGCCTTTAAAGGAAATTAAGTTCCAATTGTATTACATCTACAAGTGGTGCCAAATTCTAACATCTCCGCTTCAAGAATTTCAACAATATTAAAGGAATAATTTAATTCTAGGCTACTTCAGGTTTCTTAATAACTTTAGGGAAGGAAGGATCCCTGTGGAGCTAAGAAAACTTAGACAATACTCTGAAGATTCCTGTCTCCTGCTCCACGTTCAACCACTTGCACTATCATCATCGATACACCTGGTGCCGATTTCACTCTTACGGTGTCCTTTTCCTTTGAAACTTCCCTATGAATTTGTAACTGCCACATTCTCCAACTTCACTGCATCTCATTTACTCAGGTTTAAAGATGCAAACTACATATTCTGCAAATGAATTTGTGCTAAAATATTAATGGTGAGGACTAGAAAACTGATTTTTGGTGATATATGCATCTTAGTTGAGATTTCAAGATAAACTTAGTCCATGCTTGCTTTTTAATAAATGATTGGCATTTTAAGCTTGCAAAAGAGCTGTGATTTTGATGACACTGAAATAATCCTTCCTGGTTGTTGTGGATTTTATATAGTCTAAGGTGACCAAAGAAACCTTATGTTCTTTTATGGCAGAAGAAAAGATTGAATCAACTTGACAGGTCTAGTAGCTCTATATTAATGACTTTGGAAGGAATATCTGTAAAAGAAATTGTGGTGTGGTGCCATGTGCCTATAGGGATATCTATCACATTTAGAGTGCTTGTTAAATTCAAAATGATATTTAAATTATAGGAAAGTTTTGATAGACTGACCAAGGTTTAATGGCAAGCTTTCATTTTCTGCATCAAACATCTGCTGAATAAAGATTTGGGAATTTAAATATGGCCTTCTCTGGAGATGAGCAGTTCTCATGGATAGACTCAAGTATTTGTCTGTAGGCCTTCAGAGTTCACTTGAAGGTCTCTTTTCATTGGGACAGATAACTTGGCAGGAGGAATGGACGGCAGAAATGTTGCCTTTTTCAATTTCACACTCTCCTTTCTTCACTCATCATAGCTAATAGATATCTAATTTTCCCTCCATTCTCACATCATTTTTCATAACTTGGTATGGGCTATCTCCCTTATTTCTGTGCAGATCAAGGGCAGAACTAAGCAGATCAAGGCAATGAGCTTTAGCTAAATGCTTGTGCCAGTTTTCAAAGTTATAACTAACATGGAGCACTTGCAGAGGTCATAGGAAATAGCTATTTTTTTCTTAAATTATTTAAATATATTCTAACAAACCAAGAGTCAAATGTTATTTAACCTGTTCTATGGCTCATAGTTTTCTAAAATAAAATTGAAGTTGATCCCAGAGGAAAAGTCTAGAAGGAATTCCAGTGTTTTGATAATGAAAAATAAAAATAATCTTTTATTCTTATTAAACTATTCCTTGTGGGAAGAACATTATGATATGGAGATGTTATGGCCAGATGGGTGAACTTGTGTAGTGGACTGTCAGACTAAATTTTGCACTTCAGTGTCAGGTACATAGACACAGCAAATACAGATGAATGGTTCCATGACTCCTCATCATTTCCAGAGCCTTATGGTTGACTCTCTTGTGAAAATATAACTGTTTTTAAAACATGAGAAATAAAATATGGTATGCTCAAATAATAGGATCATAAGAGATTTGAAGTTCATTCTTTCAAATATATCCATAGATTTGAGCTGTTAGAGATAAATCAGATTCACAATGGCTGAAGACTCAATCGTATTCAAATGTGACATTTATAAAATTGGATCTCTGCAACTATGTTGATATAATCTGTTAATCTATATAAATGATATATGCTCAGTTAACTAGCTTTTTAGTGGCTTAAACTTTCCTCCAGGTTCCCCAGGTAGTCCAGAATCTAGAACTTTTTTTTTTTCATTATTCATTTAAATGGTAATATTGCCATCCTACCACAATCAGTACAAGTTTTTCCAATTCATTCTGGATTTGTGTGTGTGTGTGTGTGTGTGTGTGTGTGTGTGTGTGTGTGTGTATTTGTTTGCCTTAAGCATTGGGTAAGGGTAGCAGCTAACATTAAAGGCTAATGGAATTTTTTGCTTTGCTAAAGGGGACCACAGGTTGCAGGATTTTTTAAACAACTGATTCTAGGCATTCTATAATTTCTGTTTTCCTGCAGAGACACTGACAGATTTTTATTATCTCTTGGGTTGAGTTGATGACAAAAGAATTTTCCTGGTGTTCTTCTTTAGCCAAAATTCTCTTTCCTCACAGGTCCCTAGGCTCTGTTTTCTGAGATAACTCTCCCTCCCCACCTCCTCCCTTTCCCAAAGCAAAATGAAAGGGGCAATTATACCCTGGTGAATCTTAATTGTCCCAATTAACTAAGTCAGTTTCTGAACTCTGAGCTGAAAATGAAGCATAGAATGTACCTTCAATAAATGAAATTTGTTAAGTCAACTTGAGCATTTTTTTTTTTCAGGAAGAGCCAGTTTTTTGAATACTGAACTGCAGTTACAGTACTGGTGCCCTCAATATAGCTTAGGATAAAAATAATGTGCTGTTTACATACATCATTTTAAAATTTAAAGGGAACAAAAACAAAATCAACCAAACAAAAATTAATAATGAATATGAAACGGACATTTGTTTATTTTTTTTATAGTCCAGAGGTCTGTAATTTTTTTTTTTTTTTTTTTTTTTTTGCACGGGGGATTGAACTCAGGGACACTCGACCACTGAGCCACATCCCCAGCCCTATTTTGTGTTTTATGTAGAGACAGGGTCTCACTGAGTTGCTTAGCACCTTGCCCTTGCTGAGGCTGGCTTTGAACTCATGATTCTCCTGTCTCAGCCTCCCAAAATGCTGGGATTACAGGTTTGCGCCACAGCGCCTGGCAAGATCTGTAATTTTTTAAATCTATATTAAGCCATAAATTCATAAGAAATAGGTTCCCTCAGCTCAGGCGCCTTTCCAATTTTTCTGTTGCTTTTACTTGATGGATTTTTTTATTGGTACATATTAATTATACAAAATGGTGGGTTTCATTTTGATATTAGGGTGACAGTGGCTTTGTTGAATGAGTTTGGAAGTGTTCCCTCCATTTTTGTTTCCTGGAATAATTTGAGGACTATTGGCATTTGTTCTTTCATGATCTGGTAGAACTCAGCTATGAATCTGTTGATACCTGGGCTTTTCTTGTTGAGGTTCTTTTTATTACTGCTTCAGTTACATTGCTTGTTATTGGTCTGTTTAGGTTTTCTATGTCCTCTTGGTTCAGATTTAGTAGATTATATGCATCTAGACAATTATCCATATCTTGTAGATTTTCCAATTTATTGCAATATAGATTTTCAAAATAGTCCCTAAACATCCTCTGGATTTCTATTGTGTTGTTATTATGTTTTCATTTTTGACTCTAATAACTTGCATCTTCCCTTTCTTCTGGTTGGTTTAGCTAAGGGTTTATGAGTCTTCTTTATCTTTCAAAAAAACCAACTCTTTACTTTGTTAATTGTTTTAAAGTTTCTGTTTTATTAATTTCAGTTTTGGTCTTTATTATTGCTTTCCTTCTTCTAGTTTTGGCATTGAGTTGTTCTTGTTTCTTGAAGACTTTGAGATGTGTCATTAGGTTGCTTATTTGATATCTCCTTTTTTTTTTTTTTTTTTTTCAACATTGGCCTTTATAGCTATAAACTTCCTTTTCAGAATAGGCTTTGCTGTGTCCTAGAGTCTGGCATATTGTGTTTCAATTTTCATTTAATTCTGAGAACTTTGAAATTTCCTCTTGACTTCTTCCATGGCCCATTCGTCATTCAGAAGTGTATTATGCAATCTCCGTGGACTTGTATGTTGCTCTAGATTTTTTTTTTTTGCCATTGATTTCTAAATGCACTCCATCATGATCTGAAAGTTTCCAGACATTATTTAAAAATTTTTTCGTATGTGTTGAAATTTGTTTTATAGCCTAATATGTAATTAATTTTGGAGAAAATTCCATGAGGAGTTGAAAATAGTGTGTTCAGTTGTCATTGGATAAAATATTCTGTAGATATCTTTTATGTCTGTTTGAAATCTGATGTGTCTTTGTTGATTCTTGGTTTGAATGACTTATTAGTGAGAGTGGCATATCAAAGTTCCCCACTATTTTGTATGAGGGCCTGTCGGTCTCTTTCTGTCAAGTAATGTTTGTTTTAGGAAATTAAGTGCACTTATTTATGAGGGCATGCATATTTACCATAATTTTATCTGCTTGTTGTATTGTTCCCTTTACCAATATCTAATAACTTTCTTTGTCTCTTCTTACTAAGTTTCCTATGTTGGGTAAGAGTGTATTTACTCCTTCTTGCTTTTAGATTACATTTGCATATAATATTATTTTCCATCCTTTTGCTTTCAATCTGTGAATGTTTTTGTCTGTAAGGTGTTTTTCATAGAGACAATACACAGTTGGGTCTTGTCTTTAAATCTAACCTGTCAGTCTATGTCTTTTAATGGGAGAATTAAGACCATTTACATCCAGTGTTATTGTAGAAAGATGTGTGTTGCTTTCTGTCATTTTGTTTTATATCTAATGTTTGAATCATTCTTAATTCATGTTTGATTATTTATTTTTAGTGTGATTTATTGTTTCTCATACTCTTTTGCTTATTTTTGTCTTTGTTTTCTGCATGTAGGTTAAGGATCTTCTGCAATGCTGGCTTAGTGGTCATGAATTCCTTTAGTTCATGCTTATCTTGGAAAGTTTTTATTTATTCTGAAGGATATCTTTACTTGATATAGTAATTTAGATTATCTGTTATTTTCTTTTTTTTTTAAATATTTTTTTACAATTTTTTCTTAGTTGTAGATGGACCTAATGTCTTTATTTTATTGCTTTGTATATGGTGCTAAGGATCGAACCCAGGACCTCACGCATGCGAGGCAAGCGCTCTACCGCTGAGCCACAATCCCAGCCCTGTTATTTTCTTTAACAACTTGAAATACATTATTTAATGACCTCCTGCCTTTTAGAGTTTCTTCTGAGAAATCTTCTGTTATTTTAATGGGTTTACTTTAATAAGTGACTTGGTGCTTCTGACCTGCAGCTTTTAAATTTCTTTCTTTGTTCTGAATTTAGTTATTTAGTTTTTGGAGCACAACTTTTCATTTCTCTGGTTGTATGTGATGTAGAATCACAACATATATGCAGTCATACATAAAGTTAGGGCTATGATGACCATCATATTCCACCATCTTTACTGTCCCCATGCCCCCTCCCCCCTTGCACTCCTGTGAGCAGAGTTCCTCCATTCTTCCTGTGTCCTTCCCCACGTTATGGATCAATATCCACTTATCAAAGAGTACATTCGGCATTTGGTTTTCTGAGATTGGCTTACTTCACTTAACATGATATTCTCCAACTCCATCCATTTACCTGCAAATGCCATCATTTTATTCTCTTTTATTGCTGAGTAATATTCCATTGTGTATATATACCACAGTTTCTTTATCCATTCATCTATCGAAGGGCATCTAGGTTGGTTCCACAGTTTAGCTATTGTGAATTGAGCTGCTATAAACATTGAAGTGGCTGCAGCATTGTAGTTTGCTGTTTTTAAGTCTTCTGGGTATAGACGGAGGAGTGGGATAGCAGGCTGAAATGGTGGTTCCATTCCAAGTTTTCCAAGGAATCTCCATACTGCTTTCCAGATTGGTTGTACCAATTTGCAGTTCAACCAGCAATGTATGAGCATGCCTTTTTCCCCACAACCTTGCCAACACTTATTGTTGTTTGTATTCTTGATAATTGCCATTCTGACTGGCATGAGATGAAACCTTAGGGTACTTTTGATTTGCATTTCTCTGATTGCTAAAGATGTTGAACATTTTTTCATATGTCTGTTGATCAATTGTATATCTTCTTCTGAGAAGTGTCTGTTCAGCTCCTTAGCCAATTTATTGATTGGGTTGTTTGTTTTCTTGGTGTTAAGTTTTTCGAGTTCTTTGTAAATCCTGGGGATAAGTGCTCTCTCAGATGTGCATGTGGCAAAGATTTGTTCCCAGAATGTAGGCTCTCTGTTCACTTCATTGTTTCTTTTGCTAAGAAGAAGCTTTTTAGTTTGAATCCATCCCACTTATTGATTCTTGATTTTACTTCTTGTGCTATAGGAGTCTTGTTAAGGAAATAAGGTCCTAATATGACATGATGAAGATTTGGGCCTATTTTTTCTTCTATTAGGCGTTGGGTCTCAGGTCTGATTCCCAAGTCCTTGGTCCACTTGAGTTGAATTTTGTGCATGGGGGGAGATAGAGGTTTGGTTTCATTTTGCTGCATATGGATTTCCAGTTTTCCCAGCACTATTTGTTGAAGAGGCTAGCTTTTCTCCAATGTACATGTTTGGCACTTTTGTCTGGTATAAGATAACTGTATTTAAGTGGGTTTGTCTCTGTGTCTTCTATTCTATAGCATTGGTTTACATGTCCATTTGGGTGCCAGTACCATGTCATTTTTGTTGCTATAGCTTTGTAGTATAATTTAAGGTCTGGTATTGTGATGCTTCCTGCTTCACTCTTCTTGCTAAGGATTGCTTTGACTATTCTGGGTCTCTTATTCTTCCAAATGAATTTCATGATTGCCTTTTCTATTTCTATAAGAAATGAAGTTGGGATTTTAATTGGAATCACATTGAATCTATATAGCACTTTTGGTAGTGTGGCCATTTTGACAATATTGATTCTGCCTATTTAAGAACATGGGAGATTATTCCATCTTTTAAGCTCTTCTTCAATTTCTTTCTTCAGTGTCCTGTAGTTTGCATTGTAGAGGTCTTTCACTTCTTTTGTTAAATTGATTCCTAAGTATATTTTTTGAGGCTATTGTGAATGGGTTAGTCTTCCTAATTTCTCTTTCAGAAGGTTTATCACTGATATATAGAAATGCAATTGATTTATGGGTGTTGATTTTATATCCTGCTACTTTGCTGAAATCATTTATCTGAAGTTTTCTTCTAATTCTAGAAATTTTCTGGTAGAATATTTTGGATCCTCTAAGTATAGAATCATGTCGTCTACAAATAGTGATAGTTTGAGTTCTTCTTTTACAATTCATATCCCTTTAATTTCTTTCATCTGTCTAATTGCTCTGGCTAGTGTTTCAAGGACTATGTCGAATAGCAGTGGTGAGAAAGGGCATCCCCGTCTAGTTCCCATTTTCAGAGGGAATGATTCCACTTTTTCTCCATTTAGGATGATGTTGGCCTTGGGTTTAGCATAGACAGCTTTGGCAAAGTTGAGGTATGTTCCTACTATCCCAAGTTTTTCTAGTGTTTTGAGCATAACAGGGTGTTGTATTTTGTCAAATGCCTTCTCTGCATCAACTTATAAAATCATATGACTCTTATCTTTAAGTCTATTGATGTGATGTATTGCATTAATTGATTTCCATATGTTGAACCAACCTTGCATCCCTGGAATGAACCCCACTTGATCATGGTGCACTATTTTTTTGATATGTTTTTGTGTGTGATTTACCAGAATTTTATTGAGAATTTTTGCATCTATGTTCATCAGGGATATTGGTCTGAAGTTTTCTTTCTTTGATTTGTCTTTGTCTGGTTTTGGAATCAGGGTGATACTTGCCTCATAGAATGAGTTTGGAAGGGTTCCCTCCTTTTCTATTTCATGAAATAGTTTGAGGAGAATTGGTATTAATTCTTCTTTGAAGATCTTATAGAATTCGGTTGAGAATCTGTCTGGACCTGGGCTGCTCTTGGTTGGAAGGCTCTTGATGGCATCTTCTATTTCTTTGCTTGAAATTGATCTGTTTAAGTAGTGTATGACCTATTGGTTCAGTTTGGGTAGATCATATGCCTCTAGAAATTTGTCAGTGTCTTCAGGGTTTTCTATTTTACTGGAGTATAAATTTTTAAAATAGTTTCTAGTTATCCTCTGTATTCAGTAATGTCTGTCATGATATTTCCTTTTTCATCACAAATTTTAGTAATTTGGGTTTTCTCCCTCCTTTTCATTAGGATGGCTAAGGGTTTGTTAATTTTGTTTATTTTTTCAAAGAACCAACTTTTTGTTTTGTCAGTTTTTTGAATTCTTTAGTTTCAATTTCATTGATTTCAGCCCTAATTTTGAATAATTCCTTTCTTCTACTTCTTTTGGCGCTGGTTTGTTCTTCCTTTTCTAAGGCTTTGAGATGAAGAGTCAGGTCATTTATTTGTTGACTTTTACTTCTCTTAATAAATGAGCTTAATGAGATGAACTTTCCTCTTTAGCATTGCCTTCATCATTTCCCAGAGAATTTGATATCTTGTTTCAGAATTCTTATTTATGTTTTATCTCTCATTTATTGTTTTTATCTCCTCTCTGGTGTTTTCTGTTATCCACGCATCAGTCAATCGCATATTTAGTTTCTGGGTTTTGGATTAGTTTCTATTTTTTAATCTGTCATTGATTTCTAATTTTATTCCATTGTGGTCAGATAGGATGCAGATTAGTATCTCTATTTTTTTGTATTTGCTAAGACTGGCTTTGTGACATAACATATGATCTACTTTGGAAAACGATGCATGTGATGATGAGAAAAAAGTGTATTTATTTGTTGATGGGTGGAACAATCTATATATGTCTCTTAAGTCCAAATTATTAATAGTTTTATTGAGGTCTATGGTTTCTTTATTTAGGTTTCGTTTGGAAGATCTACCCAGTGGTGAGAGAGCTGTGTTAAAGTCCCCAAGTATTATTGTGTTGTGGTCTATTTGATTCTTGCATTTGAGAAGGATTTGTTTGATATGCACAGAAGCCCCATTATTTGGGGCATAGATATTTATGATTGTTATGTCTTGTTGATGTATGATTTCCTTAAGAAGTATGAAATGACCTTCTTTATCTCTTTTCACCATCTTTGGTTTGAAGTCCACTTTGTTTGATATGAGAATGGAAACTCCTGCTTGTTTGCGGGGTCCATGTGAGTGATATGTTTTTTCCCACCCTTTCACTTTTAGTCTGTGGATATCTTTTCCTGTGTAATGAACCTCTTGAAGGTAGCATATTGTTGGACTTTTTTTTTTTTAATCCATTCTGTCAGTCTATGTCTTTTAATTGGTGCATTTAGGTCATTCACATTCAGGGTTATTATTGAAATATGATTTTTATCCTTTTGTTTCATTTTTGGTTTTTACCTTGACTTGGTATCTCCTTGGATTGCCCTCTCCTGTTTTAGTGTAGTTCTTCTCTTTGTGTATTTTCATTGTTGGTTGTCATTTCCTCCTCCTAGAATGTTTTGCAGAGAATGTTGTGTAGTGCCAGCTTTCTTGCTGTAAATTCTTTTAACTTTTGTTTATCATGGAAGGTTTTTATTTCATTATCAAATCTGAAGCTCAATTTTGCTAGATATAGGATTCTTGGTTGGCATCCATTTTCTTTCAGAGCTTGGTATATGTTGTTTCATGATCTTCTGGCTTTTAGGGTCTGGGTTAAAAAATCTGCTGAGATCCAAATTGGTCTCCCCTTATATGTAATCTGGTTCCTCTCTCTTGCAGCCTTTAAAATTCTATCCTTATTCTGTATATTGGGTATTTTCATTATAATGTGCCTTGGTGTAGATCTGTTGAAATTTTGTACATTTGGTGTCCTGTAAGCCTCTTGTATTTGATTTTCCAATTTATTTTTCATGTTTGGGAAATTTTCTGATATTATTTTATTGAATAGATTGTGCATTGCTTTGGTTTGAAATTCTGTGCCTTCTTCTATCCCAATAAATCTTGTATTTGGTCTATTGATGCTGTTCCATAATTTTTGTATGTTTATGATTTCTTACCATCTTCACTGTATGGTCAACTTTAATTTCAATATTGTATATTTTGTCTTCATTATTCTAGGTTCTGTCTTCCAGGTGATATAGTATACTGGTGATGCTTTCTATTGAGTTTTTAATTTGGTTTATTTTTTTCTTTACTTCAAGAATTTCTGATTTTTTTTCCACAATCTTCTAGTTCTTTCTTAAAGTAATCTTTTGCTACTTGTAATTTCTCTCTTATCTCATTGTTAGTGTGATCAATGATTGCGTTTATTTGCTCTCCTATTTCTTTGTTGACTGATCAATTTTGCCTGTATTTGCTTGCTTAAGTCATTCTTCAATTTGCAGATAATTTTCATTATGTACATTCTCAATTCTTTCTTTGACATTTCATCAACTGTGTTGTCAATGGATTCTGTTACTGTAGTATCAAGGTTTATTTGGGGCACTTTCTTCCCTTGTTTTTTCATGTTGATTGTGTATCTTCCTTTCTTGCAATGCTGATCTGAGGTATTGAGGCTTCTATCCGATAATCTTGTATTGACACTATAGATTACCTGTATCTCACCTTGGAGTTACTTCCAGTCCCCAGCAGGTGTCCTCAGATGGGCACTACTGCCACTAAAATTGGTGGTGATAGTAGTGGAGGTACCTCAAGAGGGCAGTGGGAGTGGCCTTGGCTGGGCTCCTGTGGCAGTACCTCATGGCAGTTTTTGTCCCGCTGTTGCACTCCTGCTGGTCCACAGGAACTCTGGAGTGAAACTGGGATGGGCCCAGGCCTCACTTAGGCAGGGTCACAAGCAGGAGTCTCTTTGTGTGACCTTACCATGGGTGTGGGCTCCCCTGTGGCTGGTGGCTAGCGGTCTGTGGTCTTCCCATAGCTGGGCACCTGTGGAGTTCCCTGAGAGTGGTTTTGGACCTGCTGTTGCACTCCTGCTGGTCCACAGAAATTCTGGAGTGAGAAATTTTATTATATGTTGTGAAGAGGTTCTTTTTGGTCCTACTTGGAATTCTAAGCACCTTCACTATCTGCATGTCCATTTAATTCCCAAGATTAGGGAAGTTTTCTGCTATCATTTCACTGAATAAGTTTTTTTTTTTTTTTTTTTTTTTAAGT
>PVHX01026900.1:0-20097 GCA_004024805.1 Geosciurus inauris
TTTAATATGAAGAATTTAATCTGCTTATAATTTTGTGCGAAGTTAGAAAAATTATGATTGTAACAATTTTTTCCATTTTCCTCAACAAACGTTTTCAGTGAACAGTGTGTACAGCTTCTGAAAATTTGTTTTTTTCTGTTATGTTTGATAACATGTATTAAAATGCAATTTTTGAGAAAACAAAACAAAACAAAACAAAACAAGACCTGACTTGCCTGCTTGCCTATCAACATGGTTACTTGACGTACCTTAAAAAACTTCCTTCCACCACTCTTAAACCTCTCTGGAAAGGACCTTACCAGGTGATTCTCAACATGCCTATGGCCATCAAAGTAACTGGAAAAACAACCTGGATACATTGGACTCACGTCAAACTTGCCCTACCTGAAGAAATCTTTAAAGACTCCAGATGGACCATCTAGAACACTGACACACCCCTATAGATAAGACTCAAACAGGATACACAGCCAGGATCCCTCAACCTGCCCCCCTCCCCTTCTTCCTCATCTTGACTCTCTTTCATCTGAATGATTGTTCTCCCCATGAACCCATTGTACAAATATGGGAACTTAAAAAAGGTCATATTGTAAAAATCATGCAGTCTGACAACCTCTGATCAAACCATTTTCCAGATAGATTTAATATCAGAGATAACAGATGGCTTGAGAGATGGTCATAACCCCAATACTGCAGCAGGGCAAATAACAGCATGCCAAGAATGTGAAAGAAGCTACTCTGATTTACAATTTTACATGTGTCCTGCCAAAGGGTGCCTAATTGTCAGGGCCAAAATTAGTATCATTGTGCAGTTAAAGCTGTGAGACTTTAGCACCATGGACCAGCCATGACTCCCATCTAGCCTATAAATGACATCCTAAAAGAAAGAGATGTTCCCTGAGGTCATGTATCCCTATTTTTCTTACTGTTAAGTCATGGGCAACCCCATAATCTAATTGATATCTAGACAAGTCTTGGGGAATATGCATATATGTAAAAGAATATGACCAATTATCATAGGAAGATTTAAGATATACAGACTTGTGAGTAAGGATTTACTAAAATGTTAAAAAACAGTGGGGAATGTGGTAACTCTTAACTTAAGAAACTCCATTTTGTGTGGGCTATCAGCCACCTTTACTTTACTCCAGACACCTACCTTAACTGTAGCCCAAATATCAACATACTTTATTTTTGCAGAGTCACCGTCTCCTTGAATTGTTTCAATTAAAAAAACAACTCCAGGATGCATGCCAAGCTCATGATTCTTACTAAAGAGTGTTACAATCTATTTTCCAAATGTAGTGTTGGCATAGGGTGGGCTTAGCTAACTTCAATTTCTGCTTCTGTATTGTTGGCTTGCTAGCATTGGTTAAAAAGAGAAAATGTCATAACACCTGACTCACAATTTTGGTTTGCTATATAATCTGTAAGTTAAATCAATTCATGGGCTGAAATTTTGAATTGGCTCTAATTGGCTTTGAATTATCACAAGATGAAAAATAAACCTTTAACAAATAAATCTATTATCTTGTTATTTCTTGCTGATTGGGATAAACAATGTTACTAGCCCACATATTTTGGTGGGATGCCCAATTGGCCTCCAGGTTATAGATAGAGAAATTGGACCAGATGTTAGTAATTGGGCAGGGACTGGCATAATTTACATCTTTCTGGGAAGACAATCATTAGCAACAGTTGGCAGCAGCTGCATTTTTTCATGAAAAGTATGGAGGAAGGCCTCTGGAGTCATGAACATTTCAATAGCTCTCCAAATTTCAGACCTAGTTGGTCTTTTATTTCCATTCTGACTCAACTTATCTATCTACATTGACTGTCCCTCTAATGATAGCATCAACCATACATCCAATATGAGATTCATTCTGAATTTCACTTATTGACAGAATACATTTACCAATTACTTTCAATTTACTCATGCTTGTGTAGGATTCTATGTATTCAGGTATAATTTATACAAAAAATACCTGATTTGTATAAATTTTTGTACATGATTTGTACAAATTTTCAAGTACACTCTTATGAATATACATATATCTCCAAATTGAGGTTAATTCTCTCACCCTGAAATTAGTCAGTACAAGGTTTGATAAATTTTTACCTACTTTTAATAACCGGCCTCCATTTTCTTAATTCCAGTTACCCTTATATAACTTTCCAAGACTATTTCACATTCCATTTTCATTTTTGTTATATTTTCTACATTTTTTTATAAATAGTACATCAGAAATTCACCAAGCTGTCCCATATTTACATAATGTATTTTTTTTATGGCTCTCTGAGTACACATGTGTGTATAATATTTTAAGAATTCATCTAAGGGGCTGGGGTTATGGTGAAGTGGTAGCGTGCTTGCCTAGCACACGGGAGGCACTGGGTTAGATCCTCAGCACCCATAAAAATAAAATAAATATATTCTGTCCACCTATAACTAAAAAAATAAATATTTTAAAAAAAGAATTCATCTAAGTTTTCCACCTATTTTCCATAGTACATTATCAGGTATATTCATGATTTCTCAATGTATTTGTTAATTCTCAACTCTACCCATAAGTCAGTACCAAATAGTATATTAAATTTTGCCTATCTCTGTTTCGAGTTGGGGATGTTTTTAAATCCTTGAATACCAAAATAATTTTAAATATGTATCAACATTTCTTTTTAATTATCAATGTTCAATTTGCATACATATCACTGTATATCTTGAATGAGATTCAGCTTGTTATTCTCATATTCACAACATATATTTCCATATGACACTCACATGACTAATTTTTCAGTACAATTATATAATTTCATGTATATTTTCCCACAAATATTGAAAAGTACATGGCTAGAAATTTTTGTATGTTTCCTTATGCATGTGAGTTCTCTAATCCTAACCATGATTCAGTACAAATTGGATACACTATTAGGTCTATTTTGAAATCAATTCCTATGTTTTCATTCTTCCAGGTACCCCATTATATATTTTCAAGTGTTTGCCATAACATTTTCAATTTTCAATATTCAATTTGCATACATAACACTCTGTATGGTATATGGGATTCATCTTCTTTACCATGGATGTACATAATACATTCTTAAGGGACTGTTAGTTTACTCATTTCTGTTTAATGTTCTATCTAGTCATGTATTTTCTATCAGATTTTCAAAAGCTCACTCTGAAGGATGTACATATATCTCCATATTCATGTTGATTCTCTAACTTCAAATCTAAGTCAGGATAAATGAGGATGTACCACTTCATCTATATCTGTATCTCAACCAACTTGGCTTTTTTACATGTACCCCCATCAAAATCTCCCAGAGTATTAAGCCTTTTATTTTTTATTTACATGATGAAAATTGCATATCCATCACAGTTTATCTTACATGACATTCATAGTCAGGTTCTCATATTTATATAGTGTATTTGTTATGACTCTGTATGACTCAACCTTGTGTAGCATTTTATATATTCACCCATGCATTACTGAATGTTCTCAGAAGTACATGCACATCATTATTTGTATTTTTCCATATTCATGATAATTTCTAACACTAATGGAACTTGGTACAATATTTGATTTTATACTTTTTCTTTATCTGTACATGAATCTCTTTTTCTTAACTCCAGGTAATCCAAATTAAAATTTACAATATATTTTGCCACTTCTTTTCACTTTACAATTTTCTATTTCTAGATGCCTCATTGTAAAACCTCTGGTTACCTGCGAGGCATGGTGTTTCCTCACATGCTTAAATATAACATCAAAGAAGCAGACTAAGGGAATCATTGAAGTCGGGATTTCTGAGAAGGGGTAATATAGATTTATTCCTACAGGAGAAGCAGGCTAGAGTGGTATCTGGATCTCAAGTAGTACATATGTATCCTCTTTTAATATGGCCTATTCTCTCTCTTGTACTCTTCTTTTCACCTCTTTTTTCAATTGTTGTTATGTGACTAGACCAGATCATGCTTGTTTTGATGTCCAACTGGCCTCCAGCTTATAGATAGAGACAATGTACCAGGAGTTTGTAATTGAACAGAGAAGGACATAATAAACAACTCTCTAGAAAGACAATAATTAGCAACAGGTGGCAGCAATGGTAGTTTTGCATGAAAAGGATAAAGGAAGATCTCTGGAGGCACAAATATTTCAATAGCTCTCCAAATTTCCAGATCTATTTGGCCAATACTTTCCATTCTGACTCAACTTCTTTATGTACCAATACTGTATCTCTACTTCTGGCATTAACTGTATATACAATATGAGATTCATTCTTGATTTCACTTATTGATAGAATACATTTTTCAATGAATCTCAATTGACTCATGCCTGTGTAGGATTCTATGTATTGAAGTATGTTTTTTTTTTACATATTTTCAAATTACACTCTTATGAATACACATATTTCTCCAAATTCAGATTACTTCTCTCACCCTAAATCACGTCAGTAAAAAGTTTTATAAATTTTTACCTACTTTTAGAGCAGGCCTCTATTTTTCTGAATTCCAGGTACCCTTATATAATTTGGAAAGATTGTTTCACCTTCCATTTTCATTTTTTGTTACATTTTCTACATTTTTTATACACAGTATATCAGAAATTCATCAAGCTATCTCATATTTACATAATGTATTTTCTTATGGTTCTCTGAGGACACATCTGTGTGTAATATTCTATGAATTCATCTAAGGTTTCCACCCATGTTCCGCAGTACATTCTCAGGTATATTCATGATTTCTCCATGTTTCTGTTAATTCCCTACCCTACCCAGGAGTCACTACAAGAAAGAATATTACATTTTGCCTATATCTGGTTTGAGTTCAGAATATCAGTCAATGAGGAACAACAAAATAATTTTAAATGGGTATCAATCTTTCTTTTTAATTAGCAATGTTCAATTTGCATACATATCACTGTATATCCTGAATGAGATTCAGCTTGTTATTCTCATATTCACAACATATATTTTCATATGACACTTGACTTACTTTTATGTACATTTATATAATTCCACGTATGTTTTCCCAAGAATATTGAAAAGTACATGGCTAGGAATTTTCCTGTTTCCTTATGCATGTGAGTTTTCTAATCCTAACCCTGATTCAGGACAAATTGGATACACTATTAGGTCTATTTTGAAATCAATTTCTATGTTTTCACTCTTCCAGGTACCCCATTATATATTTTCAAGTGTTTGCCATAATATTTTCAATTTCCAATATTTAATTTGCATACACAACACTTTGTATGGTACATGAGATTCATCTTAGCTACCATTGGTGTACGTAATACATGCTAAAGGGACTGTTAGTTTACTCTTTCCTGTTTAGTGTTCTATCTAGCCATGTATTATGGTATCCCTTAGCTTAAGAAACTCAATTTTTGGGGGATGTGAACCATCTTAATTTAAACCATTCAGCCACCTTAACTTTAGCCCAAACATCAACATACTTTATTTTAGCAAAGAGTTGCGGTCATCTTGACCTATGTTTCAGTTAAAAAACAACTCCAGGATTCTTGCCAAAACCAGGATGCTTACTAACAGTGTTACAATCTATTTGTCCAATGTAGTGTGGGTGTAGGGTAGGCTTAGCTAACTGCAATTCCTGCTTCTGTATTGTTGGCTTGCTTGCATTGGCTAAAAAGAGAAAATGTCATAGCACCTGACTTGCAGTTTTCTTTTGCTATATAATCTGTAAGTTAAACTAAGTCTGGAGCTGTAACTTTTAATTGGCTCTAATTGGCTTTGCAGCCCTGCTGGCTGAAAACTTAAACCTTTAACAAATGGATCTATGAGTTTGTTCTTTCTTGCTGATTGGATATAATATTTTGGATCATTGGCTGGGAATATCAACAAAATTCTTTCATATCAGCTATTCACACTTCTGGCTGAATTTTGGTCTTAGCTAAAACCAAAAGTAGGGAAGATCTCTGAAGAAGAGTGTCTCGAGCTCACTCTCGAGTTTGCACAGATCTCAGGAATCTGGAATCAATTGGGTCAATCCTACTGGGGGACAAGTTCAAACTGGACACCGTAGCTTACACCAAGTCCCAAGACTCTGTGAGACGTAGCTGTGGTCTTCTGGTTGTCCTTCACTGGTGGCCAAATTGGGTCTTTTTTTTGCATTTTTGTTTGTCTTTTTGTTACATGTGTCATAATTTTGTCTGTGCATGGCACCTTCTTTTCATAGGACAATATGGGACAACAATCTTACTCATGTTCATCATCTGTACTTGACTGATTTTCAGAAATTCCAGGAAGGGCTGCTGATTATGGAGCCCTAGCAATTTCTGATCTCAGAAAATTATGTGCCATATATACAAGTCTGGATTGACATAACAGATGCCCCCAAAACTCTTATTTTTCTTAAGTTCTATATTTTTTGAGCTCATGATTTTAATTACAGATATTGAACAGTCATAAGTTAAAACCTAAAAAAATGGATCCAAATACATTTAATTCATGTGATTTACATGTTTAGTTTTAAATTATGTAAGCAGATAAAAGTAAAGATGTCTTTAAGCTTACCTAACTCACAAGTCTATCTAGGTGGTCAAAGGACTTTTGTTAAACAAGGGAAAAATGGCTAATACTGCTTATTACATTTGTCTCATAACTTGGTTTTTATAATAAAAATAAGTAAATCAGATTTGAAACACTAAATTTTAAATCTAATATCAAGTACTTTTACCTTCTTTAAATTCCATAGGGTAACATTTTTGGTGTTGTCATAAATGGTAAATTTAAAATAAAAGGTTTGAAATTGCTTTGTCATCACTAAAAACAAAATGACTAAGTTAAGACAAAACAGGTATAATTCTATATACATAAATATTTTGTTTTCATGGAAATGTAAACAAATACAATTTTATATACAAATGTTTAGAGATTACTATATTTTTGAATTATAGAACTGCAAATAAAATAAAGTATTTCTTATTATTAAAATGGAGTAATTTGTCTAAATTTAGAAATTTACAAGGATTGTTTTGGGATATAAAGAGAAGAAGGAATTAATAGATGGGGAAATAGTAATTAAATATTCTTGATATGGTATTTAATGGAAAGGAAAGAAAATGTTTCTGGGGTCTGGGATTGTAGCTCAGTGGTAAAGTGCTTGCCTCACATGTGTGAGGCCATGAGTTCGATCCTCAGCACCACATACAAAGCAATAAAATAAAGACAATGTGTCCATCTACAACTAAAAAAAAATAAAAAAAAATAGAAAATGTTTATGGGTAAGAAAGTCTTTATATGATAAAAGAAACAAGGGGATTTAAAGTAAGTGATAAAGAAAGTTTAGAGTAAGTGATAAAAAAAGAACAAAGTGACAAAAGATTCTCAATAAAAGGGAAATTTCAAAAAGTTTATGTTTGTGATTAAATTGACTCTAATTAGTACTAATTTATTTTACTGGTATACATTAAAGTCTAAAATATTGTTCTGTTATTATCAAGATAATTTTCTTGTATTGGTCAGGTTTTATCACTTGGGGAAATTAAATCTCAAAGAAATTAAGGTTTATAAAACTGGTTAAACAACAACTCTTACTTTGGAGTATGGTACTATGTCACAGAGTCTAGATTTTTCTTTAAGAGCTAAAATTGATTAATATAATAAATTCAGTGTAATTATGGTACTATTAGTCCTATTTTTTTAATTTTTTTTTTAGTTATAGATGGACACAATGTCTTTATTTTATTGCTTTGTATGTGGTGCTGAGGATCGAACCCAGGGCCTCACGCATGCGAGGCAAGCGCTCTACCACTGAGCTACAATCCCAGCCCTATTATTCCTATTTTTATATCAAATATATTAAATATGTTCCCCTGCTCCTTTGCTCCCCATGAGACAAATGCCCTCCCAGCAAGATCCCTTTTTGATTTATGTCCCCTTTACCACTTGTGATCTTTATAACTGGAAAAATCAGAATCCTTATTTCTCAGAAGAACCCCATGGTCTCATTTCTCTTTTAGATTCAGTCTTTTATACCCAACAGCCCACTTGAGGTGATTGGCAACAACTTGTCTAGACTGTTTTTACTTCAGAAAGAAGCAAACATCCATCATGAAGCCCAGAGAACTATCCTGGGACCTAATGGCCTCTCCACTGATGATCCTGTTTGGATCTACCACATTTTTCCTCCAACCCACCTGGATTTGAATCCAAATTTGAATGAAGTTAAGGAGGCGCTAAACCAGTTTCGAGAGACCCTTATGAGAGGAATACATGCAGCTGCTCATAAACCAACTAATTTTCCAAGGTAAGCAAGATGATCCAGAAGCCAGGCGAATCCCCAATTGCTTGCCTTGAGCTCCTCTTACATGCCTATAGACTATATACTCCAATTACTCAGAAGCACCCAAGAGTATACAAGCCATTAATTTGGACTTTGTATCTCATTTGCCCCAGATATAAAACATAAACTCCAGAAATTAGAAAGTTTTGAGGGGAAGGTTCTCTCCAAATTGGGGAGATAGTTCAAAGAGTCTATAATAACTGAGATCTTCTGGAAGACAGACAAACCAAAAGATTAGCCAATGTGCTTCTAGGTGCATCTGGATTACAAAATGTAAAACAAAATACAGGACCCACCAAACCTAGGAACCATCCTTTGGATAAAGATCATTGTGCCTATTGTAAGGAAAAAAAAACAACAACAATATTGGATGTAAGATTGGGGCCATTATAACTGTTCCAAGGGAAATACTACCGTCCATCTGGGAGAAGAACCCATTCATGTTCTTGTCAGTTGTCCTCTGGGGGAAGATTATCAACTACTACCAAAAAAGAACTTAGAGAAAAAGCCTTCAAGAACTGTGATTATCTGGGCAATTATTGGCCAGATTATAATTTTCGGTCAGATTTTCCAACTGACATTACAGAAGTTGGGGCTGATTTTAACCCTCTTGGTTTGGAAAAATATCAACCCCCAATTTTTGTACTGATGACCAGCTCTGCCACACCCATTTTGGTAAAACAGTATTCTATTAACCTAAAAACTCTATTGGGAATTACTCACAATATAAATAAACTCTTAAAAGAAGGAATTTCTAAAGTCTTGTCAGTCTAATTGGAATATTCCCCTATTGCCAGTTTAGAAGCCAGAGACAAAAGATTATTGGCCAGTGCAGGTCCTCCAAGAAGTCAACAAACAAGAATACACCCTATGGATTTTAATCCAGATACTCTGTTGAGTCTCTTGCCTCCAGATTACATTGTATATACTCTACTAGATTTAAAAGATGCTTTTTTCAATGTTCCTCTGGCTGAAGTGAGTCAACATATTTTTGTCTTTGAACGGAGTGACCCAAATGAAGAATATACAGAACAACTCACTTGGACATGACTGCCCCAAGGATTCAAGATCTCTCCAACCTTTTTTGATGAAGCACTCAGAAAAGATTTACAGAATTACAAAGTAAGACATCCCAAAGTCACCCTTCTCCAATATGTGGATGATTTACTCCTGTCTACAAAAACCTTCCGAGGATTGTGTTCAGGCCACCCAAGGCTCACTGGATACTCTAAAGACATTGTGCTATCATGTGTCCACCAAAAATACTCAACTATGTACAAAACAAGTCACTTATTGAGATATATACTATCTGAGGGCCAAAGATGATTATCAGGGAAAATAATTCAGGATGTGGCTCAGATTCCTCACCCAAAAACTAAGAGACAGATTCATGTGCTTGGGGGGGGGGACTGCAGGATACTGTAGACTTTGGATCATGAACTTTGCTGAGAAAGCCAAACCCCTGTATGAGACCAATAAAGGAAAAAGAGAAGAAATCCATTGGTCTGATCAGGAAGAGACAGCTTTACAAAAACTAAAGAATGTCTTAACTCAGGCTCCTAAATTAGCCCTACCAGATCTTCAAAAACCTTTCTATTTGTATGTGTCAGAACATAATGGAATTGCAAAGGGAGTATTACCACAAACTTTTGGGCCTTGGAAAATATCCATAGCTTACTTATTCAAGAAATTGGACCCTGGGACAGCCAGCTGGCCTAATTGTCTATGAGCAATGGCCACCACTATCCTCTTAACTAAAGATGCAAATAAATTAACTTTGGGCCAATAACTTTCTATAACTTATCCTCATGGGTTTGAAACATTACTCAAATCCCCTCCTGAAAAATCAATTTCAGACCCCCCAAAAGTCAAATACACTCTGGATACCACTTTGTCTGGCTACCATGCTGCTGGATCCGAATCCAGAGATGCCTATCCATAACTGTTTAGAGATGTTGTCCCACATACATGGAACTCATTCTAACCTTCCAGACCAGCCCTGGGACAATACATACTGGATGGCATTCAGCATGCTGGAGAAACAGTGGTCACTGATAAGGTAACATGGACCCAATCCCTAGATAAAGGGACCTCAGCACAAAGAGCTGAACTCATGGCTTTAACCCAAGCACTCCAACTGGGAAAATATCTAATAATCAATTATACTGATAGCAGGTATGCTTTTGCCACAGCTCATGTCCATGAGATGGTATATAAAGAATGGGGACTCACATCTGAAATAGTTTCCCTTTTGGAGGCTATCTGGCTCCCCAAAAGGGTGGCAATTATCCATTGTAAAGCTCATCACAAAGGGAATTCCCCAGAAACAAAAGGCAACAATTTTGCTGATCAAACTGCCAAAGAAGATTCCCTAAGAAAAGTGAGGAACACTTCCCTTCTTGTCATTATACATGAACCTCAGCTTCCAGAGAAGCCTCCCTACTCTCCTTCAAATTTGGACTATATAACAAAACTGGGAATCCCTACTAATTCCCCCGATTGACTTAAGACTCCAGATGAAAGGCTATTATTAAATAGCCTTTATGGGAGCTGCTACAAAGAAATTATGGGAGCTAAATTATGGGAGCTAACTAAATTATGGGAGCTGCTACAAAGAAATAATCTATTTCCAAAATGAGGGAACACATTAATTCCATTCACTCCAGATGCCCTACTGGTATCCAAGTAAGTACTAAACAAACTAATAAGATACAATTTTTTCCTAGATACCATGGAGAAACTCCTGGAGAACACTGGGAAATAGACTTCACTGAAATGAAGCATGGCAAATATGGATAAAAATACCTCTTGGTTTTTGTAGGGACTTACTCAGGTTATGTTGAGGCTTATCCTACCAGAAGGAGAAAGCTCATATTACAGTTAAAAAGTTATTATATGAGATCATCCCCAGACTTGGATTGCCACATTCAATTGGGTCCAACAATGGCCTGGCTTTCACAGCCAAAATATCTCAACTAATGCCCACAGATTTAGGATTTACTTGGAAATTACATTGTGCCTATAGGCCTCAGAGTTCTGAACAGGTAGAAAGGATGAAAAGAACGCAAAAAGAAACACACTAAACAAATATGGGAACATAGAAAATCTCATACTGGACATATAATGCAGAGTCTGGTGATCTCTGAGCAGCCCAATTTCCAGATAGATCTGTGCACATTAATATCAGAGATAACAGATGGCTCCAGAGATGGTCATAACCCCTATGGGGTGGAAGGCAGAATAGCTGCACACGAATCATGTTAAAGAACGTACCCTGATTTACAAATTTACATGTGTCCTGCTGATGGGAGCCCTAAATGTCAGGCCAAAATGAATATTATTGTGCTGTTTAGGGCTGTGAGACTTTAGAGCCATGACGCCCACCTAGCCTATGAATGACGTTTTGGGAAAATGGGATGTTACCAAAGGTCATGTAGGCCTATTACTCTTACTGTTAAGTCATGGGCAACCCCAGGATCTAAATGGCATCTAGGCAAGACCTGGGAATAAGCTTATATGTAAAGGATTATGACCAAATTACAGAGGAAGATTTAAAAGATTACTGATTTGTGCATAAGGATTTACTCAAATGTTAAAGACCAGTGGGGAATGTGGTAGCTCTTTGCTTAAGAAACTCCATTTTGTCTGGGCTGTGAGCCACCTTAATTTTAACCCAGTCAGCTACCTTAACTTTAGCCCAAACATCAACATACTTTATTATTGTAAAGAGTAGAGGTCCTCTTGACCTATGTTTCAGTTAAAAAACAATTCCAGTATGCTTGCCAAAACCAGGATGCTTTCCAAATAGTGTTACAATCTATTTCCCAAAGGTAGGGTGCATGTAGGATGGACATAGAATGGGACTACCTACCTGCACTTTGTGCTTCTATATTGTTGGCTTGCTTGCATTGGCTACAAAGAGAAAACCTTATACAACCTGACTTGCAGGTTTCTTTTGCTGTGTAATGTGTAAGTTAAACCAAGTCAGAGGCTACAACTTCGAAATGACTCTAATTGGCATTGTAGTCCCGCTGGCTCAAAATTAAACCTTTAATGAATGAATGTATGAGTTTGTTGTTCTTGCCCATTGGATATAAAAGTATTTTTGCACATATTCTCAAAAGCTCTTTCTTAAGAAAGTATATATATATGAATACTCATATTGACTCTCTAATATCAAATCTAAATCAGAACAAATGAGAATATATTATTTCACCTATTTCTGAATCTCAACCAACTTGTCTTTATTCCACATACCTCCTTAAAAATGTCCCAGAGTATTTATTCTTTTATTTTTAATTTACATGATGAAATTTGCATACCCATCACAGTTTATCTTATATGAGATTCATAACCAGGTTCTCAAGTTTACATAGTGTATTAGTTATGACTCTATATGACTCATTCTTGAGTAGCATTTTTATATATTCACCTACGCATTACCCCAAGTTCTCAGAAGTATATGCTCAGCATTATTCCATATTCATGATAATTCTCTAATACTAATCTAAATTGGGACAATATTTGAATTCATATCTTTGCTGCATCTGTACATAAATCCATTTTTCTTAATTCCAGGTACATCAATATGAAATTTCCAATATATTTTGCCTGTTCTTTTCACTTTTCAATGTTCCAGATGCCTCATGGTAAAACCTCCGGTTACATGCAATGAGAGGTGTTTCCTCACGTGCTGAATTATAACATCACAGAAGTAGACTGAGGGAATCATTGAAGCCGGGTTTTTTGAAAATGGGTAACGTAGATTTCTTTGTAAAGAAGATGAGGGCCACGATGGTATCTGGATCTCAAGAATTACATGTGTATTCTCTTTTAATAGGGCCTATTCTCTCTATTGTATTCTCCTTTACACCTCTTATGTGACTAGCACAGATTATGCTTGGTTTGATGCCCAATATACCTTCATCTTATAGATAGTGAAAATAGACCAAGTATTGCTAATAGGGCAGAAAGGAGCATAAGTAACATCTTTTAAGATGACAAACATTAGCAACAGGTGGCAGCATTGGCAGATTTTTTCATGAAAAGCATAGATGAAAACCTCTGGATGCATGACCATTTCAATAGCTCTCCAAATTTACAGACATTTTTGGCCTTTTATTTCCATTCTTATTCAACTTATCAATCTACACAGACAGTCCCTCTAATTCTGGCATCAACTGTACATCCTATATGAGATTCATTCTGAATTTCACTTAGTAACAGAATACATTTTCCAATGACTCTCAGTTTACTCATGACTGTGTAAGATTCTATGTATTCAGGCATGGTTTTTTACATATTTTCAAATTATATTCTTATAACTATAGATATTTTTTCAAATATAGGTTAATTATATCACCCTGAAACAAGTTACTACAAATTTTGACAAATTTTTACCTCCTTCTATATCAGGCCTCCATTTTCTTAATTCCAGGCACCCTTATATAACTTACCAAGATTGTTTAATCTTCAATTTTTATTTTTTGTTACATTTTATACATTTTTTAACAGTATATCAGAAATTAACCAAGATGACTCATTTATATAATGAATTTTGTTATGGCTCTCTGAGGACACAAGTGTGTAATATTCTATGAATTCATCTAATGTTTTCACCTATTTTATGTAGTACATTCTCAGGAATATTCATGAATTCTCCATGTATCTGTTAATTCCCAAACCTACCCATGATTCAGCGCCAAATTTGATATTAAATTCCTATATCTGTGAATACACAATTATATAATTTTATGTATATTTTACCATGAATATTGAAAAGTATATGGTTAGGAATTTTCCTATGTTTCCTTATACGTGTGAAGTCTCTAATTATACATTTTCAAGTGCATTTGGCATAACATTTTCAATTTCCAATATTCAATTTCCATGCACAACACTTTGTTCGGTGCATGAGATTCATCTTAGCTACCACTGGTATACATAATACGTTCTTAAGGTAATCTCAGTTTACTCATTCATGCTTAGTGTTCTATCTAGTCATGTATTTTCACTCAGATTTTCAAAAGCTCTTTCTTAGGAATATACATATATCTCCATATCCATGTTGATTTTTTAACATCTAATCTATGTCAGAACAAATGAGAATGTATCATTTCACCTATTTCTCTATCTCAACCAATTTGTTTTTATTCCATGTACCACATAAAATACTCCCAGAGTATTTAGCCTTTTATTTTTAATTTACACGATAAAATTTGCATATCCATCACAGTTTATCTTATATGAGATTCATAGTCAGGTTTTCCTGTTTACATAGCATATTTATTATGTCCCTTTAAGACTCATCCTTGTGTAGCATTTTATATATTCACCTATGCATTACCACATGTTCTCAAAAGTACATACTAGCATTTTTACATTTTTCCATGTTCTTGATAATTCTCCAATACTAATCTAACTCTAGACAATATTTGACTTTTTACTTCTGCTTCATTTTTACATGAATCCATTTTTCTTGACTGCAGGTACACCAATATGAAATGTACAATGTATTTTGTCTGTTCCTTTCACTTGTCAATGTTTCATTTCTAGAAGCCTCACTATAAAATTTCCAGTTACCTGCAACAAGAAGTATTTTCTCACATGCTGAATTATAACCTCACAGAAGCAGGCTGACGGTATCCTAGAAGTGAGTTGCTTGAATAAGGGTAACATAGAATTCTTCCTAAAGGAGATGAAGGCCAGAGGTGGTATCTGGATGTCAAGAAGTTCACGTGTATTCCCTTTTATTATGGCCTATTCTCTCTTGTACTCTTTTTTTTCACCTCTTTCCTCAATTGTACATATGTGATTAGCCCATATATTGCTTGGTGTGATGCCCAACTGGGCTCCAGCTTATAGATAGAGAAAATGGACCAGGTGTCAATAATTGGGAAGGGAGGGGCATAATTAACATCTTTCTGGGAAGACAATCATTAGCAACAGGTGGCATCATTTGCAGTTTTTCATGAAAAGGATGGAGGAAGGCCTCTGGAGGCATTAACCTTTCAATATCTCTCCAAATTTCCAGAACTATTTGGCCTTTTCTTTCAATTCAGACTCAACTTATCTATCTACATGGACTGTCCCTTTAATTCTGGCATAACCTGTATATCCAATATGAGATTCATTCTGAATTTCAATTATTGACAGAATACATTTTTAATGAATCTCAATTTACCCATGCCTGTGTAGTATTCTATGGGTTCAGGTATAAATTTTTCACATATTTTCAAAGTACAATCTTCTGAATATACATATTTCTCCAAATTCTGGTTAATTGTCTCACCCTGAAACAAGTCAGTACAAAGTTTGGTAAATTTTTACTTACTTTTATAGCAGGCCTTCATTTTCTTAATTCCAGGTTCCCATATACAATTTTTCAAGACTATTTCATCTTCCATTTTCATTTTTTCTTTCCATTTTATGTATAAGATACATATTATGTATTTTCTATGTATAAAACACATTTTATTATATCAGAAATTCACGAATCTGTTTCATATTTACATAAGGTATTTTCTTATGGCTCTCTGGGGACACATGTGTGTATAATATTCTATGAATTTATCTAAAGTTTTCACCTATTTCTGTATTACTTTTGCAGAAATATTCCTTATTTCTCCATGTTTCTGTTACTTTCCAATCATACTCATGAATTCATGAGTCAATACCAAATATGATATTAAAGTTTGCCTATATCTGTTATGAGTTTGGAATATCCTGAAATCCATGAACACCAAAAAATTTTAAATACTTATCAACATTTCATTTTAATTATCAATGTTCAATATGCATACATATCACTGAATATCCTAAATAAAATTCAGCTTGTTATTCTCATATCCACAAAATATATTTTCATATAACACTCACTTGACTAATTTTTTGTATAATTATATAATTTCATGTATGTTTACCCATGGATATAGAAAAGTGCATGGTTAGTAATTTTCCTAAATTTCCTTATACATGTGAATTCTCTAATCATAACCCTGAGTCCATACAAATTGGAAATATTATTAAGACTATTTTGAAATCAATTCCTAAGTTTTCATTCCTCCAGGTACAACACTGTATATTTTCAAATGCATTTGGCATAGCATTTTTAATTTGCAATATTCAATTTCCATACACAACACATTGTATTGTGCATGAGACTCATCTTAGTTACCACTGGTGTACCTAATAGAGTCTTAAGGTACTCTTAGTTTACACATCCTAGCATTTTATATATTTACTTATGCATTACCACACATTCTCAGAAGTGCATACTCATTATTATTTATATTTTTCCATATTCATGATTATTCACTAACACTAATCTAACCCGGGACAGTATTTGATTTTATAATTTTGCTTCAACTTGTGGTTACTCTTAGCTTAAGAAACTCCATTCTTCTGGGCTGTCAGTCACCTTAACTGTAGCCCACTCAGTCACTATATCTTTAGCCAAAACATCAACATACTTTATTTTTTCAAAGAAATGTGGTCATCTTGACCTAAGTTTTAATTTAAAAAAATCAACTCCCAGATGATTGCCAAACCCAGGATGCTTACTAAACAGTGTTATAATCTATTTTCCAAATGTAGGGTGGGCATAAGTTGGGCTTAGCTAACTGCAATTTCTGGTTATGTATTGTTGGCTTGTTTGCATTGTCTAAAAAGAGAAAACATCTTAGTGCCTGACTCAGGGTTTTTTTTTTTTTTTTTTGCTATATAATCTGTAGTCTAAACCAAGACAGGGGCAATAACTTTGAATTGGCTCTAATTAGCTTTGCACTCCTGCCGGGTGAAAAATAAAACTTTAATGAATGAATCTATGAGTTTGTTGTTTCTCACTGATTGAGTATAACATTTTGGTGCTTTGGCATGAAACCCTAGTGAGGTTCTTTCTTCTCAGCAATTCCCTCGTCTGGCTGAATTTTACTATTGGCTGAAACGGAAAGTAGGGTAGAGCTCCCAAGAGAAGTGCCTCGGCCCCACTATCGAGTTTGCCCAGATGTCATCAGTAATCAGAAATCGGGTGCGTCAATTCTACTGGGGGACAAGTCAGTCTGGACACAGTCACATACACTGAGTACCAAGACCCCGCAAGACGTTGCTGTGGTCTTCTTGTTGGTCTTCAATGGTGACCAAATTAGGCCATTTTTC
This sequence comes from Geosciurus inauris, assembly GCA_004024805.1. Classification (NCBI taxonomy): domain Eukaryota; kingdom Metazoa; phylum Chordata; class Mammalia; order Rodentia; family Sciuridae; genus Geosciurus; species Geosciurus inauris. Next base: position 17,465 of record PVHX01026900.1, read on the forward strand.
TTTTTCTTTGTCTTTTTGTTACTTGCTTCATAATTTTGTCTGTGCATGCCACCTTCTTTCCACAGGTCAATATGGGACAGCAACCTTCCTCTTGTTCATTATCTGTCCTTGACTGCTTTCTAACTAATTTTCAGGAATTCCAGAAACTGGCTGCTGATTATAGAGCCCTAGTAAATTCTTCTGATCTCAGAATATTCTGTGCCATATATACAAGTCTGGATAGACATAATAACAGGTCCCCCCTAAGACTCTTCCTTTTCTTAAATTCTATGTTATTTTTGAGCTTATGATTTTAATTCTTCACATCTAGGTTAATATTATTTTTATCAGTCATATTTTCATTCAACATTGGTGTTTTTAAACATCTAACATTTCATTATATGTGCACAATTCTGTTATGTGTTGTATGTCTACTTGTGTGTGTATGTACCATGTACATGATATCAAAATTCACACAGATAATGAGCATCATAAATTAACACCTAAAAATGGATCCAAATACCTTTAGTTCATGTTATTTAAAAGGTGCAATTTAAATTATGTAAACAGATAAAAGTAAAGATGTATTTAAAATTACTTAACACACAAGTATTTGTAGGTGGTCAAAGAACTTTTCTTCAACAAGGGAAAAATGGCTAATACTGTTAAAAACACTTGACTAATATCTTGGTTTTTATAATAAAATAATAAATCAGATTTAAAATGCTAAATGTTAAATCTAACATCAAGTAGTTTTAATTCCTTTAAATTGGATAAGGTAACATTTTTGTTGTTTTCATAAATGGTAAATTTAAATAGAAAGGTTTAAAATAGCTTTATCATAACTAAAAAAATAAATACTAAGTTTAGAGCCCAACAGGTATAATTCTATATAATTAAACATTGTGTTTTCATAAAAAAGCAAACAAATATAATTCTATATACAAAGGTTTATAGATTTCTATATGTTTCAATTAGAATACTGAAAATAACCTAAAGTACTTCTTATATTAAAATGGAGTAATTTGTCTAAATTTAGAAATTTACAAGTATTGTTTTGGGATATGAGGAAATAGAAATTAAAGATTATTGATATGATATTTAACAAAAGGAAAAAGAATGTGTTTCTGGGTAGGAAAGTCTGTGTATGATAAACAAGAGAATTTAAAGTAAGTAATAATAAAGTTTAGAGAAAATTACAAAAAAATTCAGCATGAATGACAAAGGAATCTAAATAAAGTGTAAATTTCAAAAAGTTTATGTTTGGTATTAAATTGACACTAATTAGTACAAATTAAATGTACTGGTATTAAACAATGTCTAAAAAAATTTTCTGCTCTTATCAATATAATTTTATTGTATTTGTCAGGTTTTATCACTTGTGGAATCTAAGTCTCAAAGAAATTATGATTTCTACAACAGTGGTTAAACAACAATCGTTACTTTGGAGTACTGTACAATGTCACAGAATCTATATTTTTCTTTAAGAGCTAATCTTGATTAATATAATAACATCAATGTAATTGTGGTACAATTAGCCCTATTTTTATATCAAATATATTTAATAAGTTTCCCTGCTCCTTTGTTCCCCATGAGAAAAATGCCCTCCCAGCAGGGTTCCTTTATGATTTATGTCCCCTTTACCACTAGTGATTTTTATACCTGCAAAAATCAAAATCCTTCTTTCTCAGAACTCCAAGGTCTCATTTCTCCTTTAGAGTCATTCTTTTATATCCATTATTGGATGATTGTCAAGAACTACTCCAGACCATTTTTACTTCAGAAGAATGCAAAGGCATCCATTGTGTGGCCCAAAGAAACATCCTGGGACCTAATGGCCTCCCAACTTAAGATCCTATTCGGATCTTTCACATTTTCCCTCCAACCCACCTGTATTGAAATCCAAATTCAGACAAAGTTTAGGGGGCCCTAAACCAGTTTCACCAGACTCTTATGAGAGGAATCCGTGCAACTGCTTGCAAACCCACTAATGTTTACAAGGTAACCTATACGATTTTGAAGGCATATGAATTTCCAAGCACTTTTCTTGAGCAACTCCTACAGGCCTATAGACTACATACTCCAATTGATCCAGAAGCACCTGAGAATAAGCAAACTATTAATTTGGCCTTTGTGTCTCAGTTGGTGCCAGAAATAAAACATAAATTCCAGAAATTAGAAGGTCTTAAAGGGAAGATCCTCTCCAAATTGTTAGAGATAGCTCAAAGAATCTATAATAACTGAGGTCCTCTGGAAGACAGACAAACCAGAAGATTAGTCAAGGTGCATCTAGCTGCATCTGAATCACAAAATTTTAAAGCAAATACAGGACTCACCAAACCTAGGAGCCATCCTTTGGGTAAAGATCAATGTGCCTATTGAAAGGAAAAAAAATGCATATAAGTTGGTGGCCACTATAACTTTTGCCCACAGAGATACTACCCTCTGTCTAAGACAAGAACCCATTACCCTGCTTGACAGTTGTATTCTGGGGTATGAATATCAACTACTACTTGAAAAATAACTTAGGGGAAAGAACCTTCAAGAACTGTGATTATATGGGCAATTATTTTCCAGATTATGATTTTCTGTCAGACTTTTTAACTGACTTTCCAGAAGCCTAGGAAGTGCGGGGGTCACAGTCCATCCTGAAC
>PVHX01026901.1:0-20096 GCA_004024805.1 Geosciurus inauris
CCACTGAGCCACATCTCCAGCCCTATTTTGTGTTTTATGTAGAGACAAGGTCTCACTGAGTTGCTTAGCGCCTTCCCATTGTTGAAGCTGGCTTTGAACTCGCGATTCTCCTGTCTCAGCCTCCCTAAGTGCTGGGATTACAGGCTTGCACCACCACGCCCAGCTCCCACCCTCTGATTTGATAGGTTTTGAAGCTACTGATAAGGAGTATTCCTGCCTTTTATGAGATGATCATCTTCTATAGAAGACATGAATCAATACTCACATAAACCATACAAGAAAAATCCCAAGGCCGGGCACGGGGGCACATACCTGTAATCCCAGTGGCTGGGAGGCTGAGACAGGAGGATCACGAGTTTAAAGCCAGCCTCAGCAATGGCAAGGTGCTAAGCAACTCAGTGAGACCTTGTCTCTAAATAAAATACAACATAGAACTAGGTATGTGGCTCAGTGGTCAAATACCCCTGAGTTCAATCCCCGGTACCAAAAAACGAAGTCCCAAGATGCTGCCACTGAATGGGAGATCAGTACCAGTTCTGATTCTGAGACTGGAAAACTCAACAGGGAGAGTGATGAGAGTGGAGATAATCCTCCAGGCAGTCCTTGGAGAGTGGCCCCAACTTGGATCACAGAGAAGGGAGAACACATCAAATAGATTGAGGAGGATGGAAGGACTTCTGTTTCCAGTAATGATAAGTTATTCACTAACTTTCCCACTGAAAACAAATTCAAATGCCAGGTAAGGGATTTTTTTTTTTTTCAAGAAACCTCATTAACAATATCAGAGATATTTGATAAGGAAATGAATTTCCAGGGCAAAGCCTAAGAGAAAGTGGGACCATAGAAACTAATTGGAAGGTAGAATAGAAAAAAATTATCCAGAGTGCAGAAAAAGGGGACAAAAAGGGAAGAAAGGGGGCTGGGGCTGTAGCTCAGTGGTAGAGCGCTTGCCTAGCTCATGTGAGGCACTGGGTTCGCTCCTCAGCACCACATAAAAATAAATAAATAAAAGCCAGGCGTGGTGGCTCATGCTTGTAATCCCAGCACTTTGGGAGGCTCAGACAGGAGAATTGCAAGTTCAAAGCCAGCCTCAGCAATGGCGAGGTGCTAAGCAACTCAGTGAGACTGTCTCTACATAAAACACAAAATAGGGCTGGGGATGTGGCTCAGTGGTCGAGTGCCCCTGAGTTCAATCCCCAGTACCAAAAAATAAATAAATAAATTAATTAATTAATTAAATTAAATTAAATAAAGGTATTGTGTCCATCTACAACTAAAAAAAACTACTTAAAAAAAACAGAAGAAAGTTTGAGAGATGTGGAAGATACATTGAAAAGAAGTGAAATAGTTTAATCAGATTTCTAGATGGAAAGAACAACAGGATGTGACAAACTCAAGATTTTGAAAATATGATGGCTGAGAAGTTTTCAGTACTGATGAAGTATCTGTCCACAAATTCTAGAAGGGCAGAGAATCACAAATAAGATAAATAAAAATAGCTGGGCATGTAAATCCTGTAAATTGCCTGTAAATCCCAGTAACTCAGGAGGCTGAGGCAGGAGGATCTCAATTCAAAGCCAGCCTTAGCAACTTAGTGAGACCCTGTCTCAAGGCCAAGAATGTAACTCGGTGATAGAACAACTGTGGATTCAATCCCCAGTACCACTAAAAAAAAAAAAAAAAAGAATTTTCAAACAAGTAAAAACCAAGAAAGTTTGTCACCAGTCTCACTGAAAGAGCCTCACTGCTGAAAGGAATTCTAAATGATTCCATTCAGGTAGAAGGGAAGTGAAACCATTTGGAAGATCCAAGATGCTAGAAAGGATGAAGACATGCACACAAGTGTTCATAGAAGAATTATTAATAAAAACCAAAAAGTAAAAGCAACCCAAATGCCTATTTTTTTAATATATCTTTATTTTATTTATTTAGTTTTATGTGGTGCTGAGGATCGAACCCAGTGACTCACCCATGCGAGACAAGCACTCTACCACTGAGCCACCACCCCAGCCCCCCAAATGATGATGAATACATAGTCAAAATTTTATATATATGCATGTATGTATATATATACACGTATGTATCCAATGGAATAGTATTCAACTATGAAAAGGAATGAAGTATACATGTTACCACATGGATGGACACTGAAAATATTCAGTGAAAGACGTCAGATAGGGACTAGGATAGGAGCTCAGTGGTAGAGTGCCTGCTTGGCCTACACAAAATCCTGGGTTCAGCATGTGTGCACACAGCCATACACAAAAGGTAACACTGTATGATTCTTTTTATATGAAATGTCCAGAATAAGGAAATCCATAGATACAGAAGGCATATTAGTGGGTGCTAAGGGATAGGGGGAGGAGGGAGTAATGGAGATTGACAGATAATAGATATAGGATTTTTGGGGGGGAGTGTGATAAAATGTTATAGAATTAAGTAGTAGTGGGCTGGAGTTGTGGCTCAGTGGTAGAGTGCATGCCTAGCCTGTGTCAGGCACTGGGTTCAATTCTCAGCACTGCATATAAATAAATGAATAAAATAAAGGTCCATCAACATCTTTAAAAAAAAGTAGTGGTGATCATTATACAACTATGTGAATATACTAAAAACCACTGAATTATACACTTAAAATGGTGAATTATATCTCAACAAAAAATGAGCAATTTTTAAAAGAAGAAACAGTAATAAATCTGGTAATAAATCTAAAGTATTGACTAAATAAATAATAATGTCCAATGAGATTTAATTTAATTTATTGGCATTAAGATTGAACTAGGGGCACTTAACACTAAGCCACATCCCCAGCCACTTTTTATTTTTTATTTTGAGACAAATTGTTAGTTGCCTCACTTAGTTGCTGAGGCTGGCATAGAACTTGCCATACCCCTGCCTCAGATTCCCAAGCCTCAGATTACAGGTGTGCACTACCACACCTGTCCAGTGAGATGTTAAAAAGAAAAAGAATGGACAACATAAACAATAAAAGAAGTCCAGGAAAATGAGGAGCAGAGGTCAAGGAACATCCCAGGAAAAGAAGCCAGATAGGGCTGGGTGCAGGGGTGCATGCCTGTAATCCCAGCAACTCGAGAGGCTGAGGCAGGAGGATCACAAATTCAAGGCCAGCCTCAGCAACTTAGAAAGGCCCTAAGCAACTCAGCAAGACCTTGTCTCAAAATAAATAAATAGGGCTGGGATTGTAGCTCAGTGGTAGAGCACTTGCCTAGCATGTGTGAGGCACTGAGTTCGATTCTCAGCACCACATATAAATAAATAAAATAAAGGTCCGGGCTGGGGATATAGCTCAGTTGGTAGAGTGCTTGCCTCGCATGCACAAGGCCCTGGGTTCTAATCCCCAGCACCACAAAAGCAAAACAAAACAAAATAAAGGTCCATCAACAACTAGCAAAAAAAAAAAGTTCTTAAAAAAAATAAATAAAGGACTGGGGATGTAGCTCAGTGGTTAAGCAGTCCTGGGTTAAATCCACAGTACAAAACAAACAAACAAAAAAGAACCAGCAGCAAGCCAGGCGCGGTGGCTCAAGCCTGTAATCCCAGCACTTAGGGAGGCTGAGACAGGAGAATCGTGAGTTCAAAGCCAGCCTCAGCAATGGCGAGGCACTAAGCAACTCAGTGAGACCCTGTCTCTACATAAAACACAAAATAGGGCTGGGATGTGGCTCAGTGGTCGAGTGCCCCTGAGTTCAATTTCCAGTACCAAAAAAAAAAAAAAAAAAAGAACCAGCAGCAGCCACAGCCAGATAGGGACTGGGAGAGAGCTGTGGCTGAGCCAGAGTCTTTTCACTACACCATGAGACACCTGATTGGAAAAATAGCAGATGAAAACCAGACACCATCTGGAGCTGAGACTCAGATTTGACATCTTGGGCCAGCCTGTGACAAGGGGACTCAGGAGAAGCCAAGTTGTCCAAGAGTGTGAAGGAGACAGAAACCTTGACATGCACTCCAGCTGGCTTGTGGAAATGGACGTAGCAAGGAGCAGAGCAGAGGCTTCCAACAAGCAGAGCCATTAACAGACCACCAGCTTCCCCACCACATGCCCCAGGGCTCTCCAGAACCTCTCTGAGCCTTAGCTTCTGAGGCAGACACCCTAAAATGACCCCACTTCTTTGTATTCATGCCATTGTATAATCCTCTCCCTCTGATGAGGGGCAGGACCCACAACTTGCTTCTAGCAGAATATGGCCAAGGGAAAGAGATGTCATTCCCCACTTCCTGATCTCATCATGAACTCTTCACTCTTTTTAGCCATCTCCCTCCAGACACTCTCCTGGCTGGCTTGGTGCGACAAGTAGCCCTGCTGGGCATGATGGCTAGATTTATGTGAGAACAAGGGCTGGACAATATTAGTACCCAGTTATTCCATCAAATACTAACGTAACCAGGTGCGGTGGTACACGCCTGTAATCCCAGCACACAGGGAGGCTGAGACAGGAGAATCGCGAGTTCAAAGCCAGCCTCAGCAATGGCGAGGCACTAAGCAACTCAGTGAGAGCCTGTCTCTACATAAAACACAAAATAGGGCTGGGGATGTGGCTCAGTGGTCGAGTGCCCCTGAGTTCAATCCCTAGTACCAATAAAACTGAAATAAAAATCAGAAACAGAAGAAGGAAGATTTTTAGAATTAGGGATGTAAGTCAGTGGTAGATTACATTTCTAGCACATGGGAAAACCTGGGTTTGATTCCCAACATCCCCCTCTCTTGCAAAACACACACACACACACACACACACACACACACAACTAGGAAGGTCTAGATTCAAGGAGGACCAAGACTCACCCTAATTAATGTAAAGGGAAATGGTCTTAATTGTTTCAGACAAACAGTGGGTTGCTTGGTCTTCCATCTGTGTCACATTAGCAAGTGACTTAAAACTCTGTGACTCAGTTTCCTCATCTGTAAAATAATGTAAGAATAGCACCTTGCATACAGTATGACTATATAATTGTCAGCTGCTATTATTATTTGACTGTAGCCTGAAGTCCTATGATTCGAAAGGATTATGAGATGGAATAAATTAAATCTAATACATGTTTAACTACACCAGCTGTGGATAAATAAAGATGAACCAGTAGGCCATCAGACTTAGGGCTTTCATTTGCATAGGCTTCAGCACTCTCATTAAAGGATTTCAAGTGCACAATCTTTTGGGGGTGTCTGGGGAGTGGGAAGGACCACATCTGGTACAGAACTTCCCTTGTGCATAATTTTGTCACTTGCTTCCCAGATCAACTAACACCACTTCCTCTTGCTGCTGCCCCCAGGCCCCCAGGTCCAGCAGAGGGCACTGTGGCCTCAAAATACAATTTTCAGCCACTTCTTTTTTTACTTAGGTGCAGCCAGGGAGGAAGGAGGGTACCTGCCAGGAGCCATGGGCCGCCCTCCCATAAAACCATTTGTCCCAACTAGTCCCTTTCTCCAAGCACTCAGTAATCACATCACCCATGGTTCAAAGATGTTCCAAACTTCACTCTGCTCTGAGAGGGTTTTCTGAAGTTCCCAGCCCTCTAGACTTCCTTCTTTGAACACTAGAAACTACATTTCAGCTGTGAATCATCCAGGCCTTTTGCTGTTCTGTTACTTTTTCCAAATTTCATGGCAGCACAGCTATAAACCTCTGTTACCCTCCAAAGAGCCTCTGCCAGCCACCCAGGCCTTCTCCTCTCAAACCTATTCAAGCTTCTCCAGACAAAACTCGCCCCACTTATTTACTCCTGCCCCAATGAGCTAGAGGGCAAAGGAGTCCTCTTATTCAGTCTTTCAGCAAAATTGTTTAGGGCCAAAGTTACCATCCTGCAGAGATGAAGACACGATGTTAACTTCATGGAGTACCTACTGTGTACCAGGCGGCGTTCTAAGCCCTTCATACAATCCCCAGAATAACTCTATGAAAGTTGTTAGGCCCATTTTAGAGATGGGACAGTTAAGGCACAAGTGGTGAAGGTCACACAGTTAATGGCTGAACCAGTATTCAAACCCAAGCAGTCTGGTTCTAAAAACTGGGTTTCTCCACCCTTCCCCCACTACCACCACTGGGGATTGAACCCAGGGGTACTTTACCACTGAGTTATATCCCCAGTCTTTCTTTTTTCTTTTCTTTTTTCTTTCTTTCTTCTTTCTTTCTTTCTTTTTTTTTGGTACCGGAGATTGAACTCAGGGGCACTCGACCACTGAGCCACACCCCAGCCCTATTTTGTATTTTATGTAGAGACAGGGCCTCACTGAGTTGCTTAGCGCCTCGCCATTGCTGAGGCTGGCTTTGAACTCGCGATTCTCCTGTCTCAGTCTCCCAAAGTGCTGGAATTACAGGCATGCGCCACCGTGCCCAGCGTCTTCTTCTTTTTCTTCTTTCTTTCTTTCTTTCTTTTTTTTTTTGAGACAGGGTCTCACTAAATTGCCCAGAGTGGCCTTGACCTTGTGATCCTCCTGCCTCAGCCTCTCTCAGCTCATTGGGATTATTGGTGTGCCGGCATATGCCTCCCTATCTGGCTTCAAAAGAAGACAGTTTTCTTACACTGTAATTTTTAATTTTCATTTTGATACATCTTTATGACTTAACAACAAAAAGGATGTATGGTTTTATCAATTATCTCCAACATAATCCCTTGTTATGCAGGGAGTACGGTTCTTCCCATTTATACATGATCTCAGTAGTTGCTTCCCTATCTGCAAAGGCGATCTCATTTCATTGTAGCACCTGAGAGCAGCTTTGAGTTAGAGGTGTGTGTGTTATCCTCTACATAATAGTCCTGTGTGTGGCTGTTTAACACAAATATAACAATTTTTGTGAATGAGAGCATGTTAAATGCATCCTCTAGAAGAATAATTAGTATAATAGTCTTTGTTTTCTGAAGTTGATACTTTGGGTTACTTTTGTGAACAGCCTCATGTTTGATACCTTTTTTCAAATCAGAATTAACAAATCCTTATTAAACCAGGGAAAAAAAAGAAAAGAAAAAGAGGCAAATGGAGGTCCCATATCAGCTCTTCTATGCTTCAGTTCAGGAATGCATAATGCATTTCCACTCACAGCCCAACTGATCAGAACTCAGGGACTCAAAAAACTGCAAAAAAAAAAGAGACAATTTTACAAAGGATTATTTTAATATAAGATAGTTTTGTTGTTTTTTTTTTTGGTACTGGGGATTGAGCTCAGGGGTACTCGACCACTGAGCCACACCCCAGCCCTATTTTGTATTTTATGTAGAGACAGGGCCTCACTGAGTTGCTTAGCGCCTCGCCATTGCTGAGGCTGGCTTTGAACTCACAATTCTCCTGTCTCAGCCTCCCTAAGTGCTGGGATTACAGGCTTGAGCCACTGCGCCCGGCTAATATAAGATAGTTTTAAGAAGGGGATGTAGCTCAGGGGTAGAGTGCTTGCCTATCAATCCCCAGTACCCGCCTCCCAAAACACATGTTCATTTCATGTATTTTTTTATTTTTATTTTTGTGGTACTGGACATTGAACCCAGGGCCTCATGCGTGACAGAAAAGCACTCTGCCACTGGGCTATACCCACAGCCCTTCTTTTTACCTTTTAAAACATGGCTACTAGCCAGGCACGGTGGCTCACGCTTGTAATCCCAGTTTGTAATCCAAAATAGGGCTGGGGATGTGGCTCAGTGGTGCCCCTGAGTTCAATCCCCAGTACCAAAAAAAAAAAAAAACATGGCTACTAAAACATTTAAAATGGTATATATGATTCAAATTGTTTCTCTTTCTTTTTTTTGGTACTGGGAATTGAACCCAGGGGCACTTACCACTGAGCTACATCTCCAGCCTTTTTTTCCCATTTTGAGACAGGTCTCACTAAGGGCCTCACTAAGTTGCTGAGGCTGGCCTGGAACTTGAGATCCTCTGGTCTCATCCTCCAGAGTCACTGGAATTACATGAATGTGCCATAAATGTGCCATTGTGCCTAGCTTGAATTCTTTGGAGAAAAACTGTACAGACAGGAAGATTCAAATGTAGTCATCCCTGGCTGGGGATATAGCTCAGTTGGTAGAGTGCTTGTCTGGGCATGCACAAGGATCTGGGTTCAATCCCCAGAATCTCACACACACACACACACACACACACACACACACACACACAAAAGAAAAAAAAGAAAATACAGTCATCCCTTAGAATCCATAGAAGATCCATTCCAGGACCTTAATGGATATAAAATCCTCAGATGCTCAAATCTCTTGTATAAAATAGTGTAATATTTGCATATAACCTATGTACATCCTCTTGTATACTTTAAATCTCTAGAGGGCTTATAATACCTAACATGTATTATATGTTATGTAAATAGTTATTTTTTGTTGTTGTTTTGTTTTGGTACTAGGGATTGAACTCAGGGGCACTCGACCACTGAGTCACATCCCCAGCCCTATTTTGTGTTTTATGTAGAGACAGAGTCTCACTGAGTTGCTTAGCGCCTCACCATTGCTGAGGCTGGCTTTGAACTTGCGATTCTCCTATCTCAGCCTCCCAAAGTGCTGGGAATACAGGCGTGCACCACTGTACCCGACAATAGTTGTTGTTATTGGGAATAATGATAAGAAAAATGTCTGTACATGTTCAGCACAGAAACAATTTTTTTCCTGAATATTTTCATTCTGCAGTTGGTTGAATCCTGGAATGCAAAATCCTCAGACAAGGAAGAAGATCCAAATGTAATTCTAAAACCAGAGAGAGAGCCAGGTGTGGTGGCACACAACTGTAATCCCAGCAACTTGGGAGGCTGAGGCAGGAGAATTGGATTACAAGTTTGAGGCCAGCCTCAGCAACTTAGCGAGGCCCTAAGCAATTTAGCAAAAATCTTTCTTGAAATAAAAATAAAAAGGGCTGGGAATGTGGCTCAGAGCTTAAGTGCCCCCTAGGTTCAATCCCTGGTACCTAAATAAATAAAATCACAGAGAGTGTGCCTTATGTTCTGAAAGTGAGAACGAAGTGGTGTAGGTGCCCAGACATGGGAACTTCTTAGGGAGGGTGTGCTGGTGGCGGCAGATTCCAGGTGAATTTCCAAGGGTCTGTAAGGTTCTACACTGGAAGCTGGAAGCTGGGCATGGTGGCACACGCCTGTAATCCCAGCACTTAGGGAGGCTGAGACAGGAGAATCGCGAGTTCAAAGCCAGCCTCAGCAACAGCGAGGCGCTAAGCAACTCAGTGAGACCCTGTCTCTACATAAAACACAAAATAGGGCTGGGGATGTGGCTCAGTGGCCAAGTGCCCCTGAGTTCAATCCCTGGTCCCCCCCCCAAAAAAAAAAGATTCTGCACTGGGGAGAAGAGCACTGGGGACAGCAAAGGAGAGGGATCGAGAGTGCAGCCTGTGAACCTCAGACCATAGGGGTCTTGACTGCAGGCTGAAAGGAGGGGCTCTTGGGTCAGCCAGATGGAACTGCAGATGCCTCAGGTTGGGAGGGATGGACTGTGGGAACTGCCAGCTCCAGTGGCAATGGGAGAGAGGCAGGCATCAAGTGGCAGAGCCCCTGCCACCTCCTGCCTAAACCGTTGCCCTCTCTGTCCTCGGTCCTCCCACCTGGCTATTCCCCAAGGGGAGGACTGTGGGAGGACAGCTCTCAGGAGCATTTCCTGCCTTTGGCTCACAAATGCTTCCTGATCAGAGCTCCCAACACTTGACCCCCATTAAATTCCTTCCTCCTAGGGGAATTGGGTGGCCAGGAGGGCTTCATGAGTCCAGAGGCCCCCAGTTCCTCCACCAGCTGAGGAAAGTAAGATGCCAGGAATCTCAATGCCCAGCCTGCCATGACTCTTCTGAGGTACTGGAACCCAGGCCTAGCAGTGAAACTCCTGGGGACAGATTTTGGAGGAGGGAATGGGACGGGCTAGGACCTTGTCCCCAGAGGTCCTTCTTTCTTTTTGGTCAGTTCACCTCTTCCACTTGTTCACCTCCACATGTGAGCTCACATCCCTTCTTTCTTTCTTTTTTTTTGGGGGGGGGGTACCAGGGATTGAACTCAGGGGCACTTGGCCACTGAGCCACATCCCCAGCCCTATTTTGTGGTTTTTTTTTAATTTTTTTTTTTTTTTTTTTGTAGATGGACACAATGTCTTTATTTTATTGCTTGGTATGTGGTGCTGAGGATCGAACCCAGGGCCTCACGCATGCGAGGCAAGCGCTCTACCGCTGAGCCACAATCCCAGCCCCCTATTTTGTGTTTTATGTAGAGTCAGGGTCTCACTGAGTTGCTTAGCACCTCGCCATTGCTGAGGCTGGCTTTGAACTCGCGATTCTCCTGTCTCAGCCTCCCAAAGTGCTGGGATTACAGGCATGCACCACCACGCCAGGTCCTGCTTTCATTTATGGGGCACTCTTCTAGGACAGAGGTTGAAGATTTCTGAAAGGAAAGAAAGTCATTAAATTTTACAGGAAATAATCCTGAGTAATTCCTTCCCAAACCCCAGTTTTAGAGTGGATCTGCAGTTTTTTCCTTGGTTCTGAGATGAGAGATCAGATGCCAAGGCCTTGAGTTTTTTTTTGTTGTTGTTGTTTTAGGGCCAAGGATAGAACTCAGGGTCTAGTGCTTGCTGGGCAAGCTCTCTGCCACTGAGCTAAATTCCCCAACCAGAGGGGCTTGCATTTTGAGAGCCCATCAGAAGTTGGTAAAAGAAGCCAGAATCTTTTTTACTTCCTAACCCTAAGCCACACCCTTATTTGCATGAGGAGTATACAATTAATACCATATCAGTTCACCAGGAGCCTCCTGCTGCACCTTCAAGTCAGACCAGTTCTATTCCTCTTATAAATCCTAAAGACACCCTGCCCCTGCCCCCGACACAGATGCCCCTCACCACCACCTTCCCATCCAGAACCCTGGACTCCAGCAAAGCTGCACTGGAGGCTGAGATGACCCCAGGGAAGGCTTAGCTCCTCCACCTTGCCTCACCCCTTAATGGCCAGATGGGCCATGGTATTATTGTCCGCTTTGCTCCACTCCCCACAGGTCCTCTAAGGCCAGGGAAGAATTTCCTCAGAGGATGGAATAAGATCTCTTCCAGAAGTGTTTAGTCTGGATCCTTTGGGCAAAGAAGGCCCTGTGAATGTAAGGAGTACAGATCTAGCTAGAAGTCCCCTCTCCTGGCTGGCTCCAGAGTACTTGCTGTACCGAGGGCTCCCCCTGATGGGGACAGGAGAAGCCTAACAGACTTGGGCAGAAGGGAAGCAGGACGCGAATGCAGATCAAAGGCTTGAAGTGATCCCTCTCCCAATCTCTCTCTCTCTCTCTTTCTCTCCTCTCTCTCTCTCTCTCTCTCTCTCTCTTTCATTGTTGTACTGGGATTGAACCCAGGGACATGGACACTTTACCAATGAGCTCCATCCACAGCCCTCGAACTCACCATCTCCAAATTTGCCCAGCTCACCCATCCTTCTATCCCACTCTGGGACCAGATACTGAATAGTGGATTTGTGTGAGCCTAAAAGGGGCTCTGGGATCCTACCTCTTTTTCATTTTCCAAGTTTTCCCAACCCTACCATTGCCTGTCTGGTACTGAATGGTGTGTTAGGGGGGAGCTCTTCATCCCCAGTCCTACACTGAGGTCCCTCTGAAAGATGAAGAAGTCCAAATTGCAGCTTCAAGGGTCAGGTCAGCCAGCAGGAGAGCTGAGTGCCCGACTTTATCCTAGGCAGAGCCTCCAGGTTGCCCCCTACCCCACTCCCTGTCCCTGCTCAAAATCTCTCTTCCCCCATGTCTCTCCCTTCCTACTCATCCAAAAGCTAGGCGTGATTTGGAGAGAGAGGAACCAGTGGGAAGAGGGGAGGGAAGAGGCATCGGGGATCCCCCAGCCTGGGTCACCCCAGCTTCACCCCTCCCCCCAGCCCCACTCCAGCGCCCTTGGTTTGGCCCCTCTGGGTGCCTGGTTCTTTGGAGAACTGCTAGGAAGCTGGCGGAGGTGGTGGAGAGTTGGGGGTGGGGCCACGAAGAGGAAGGAGAGCGGAGGGGGCAGGGGAGCCCTGGGGAGGAGGCTGCGGAAGGTTGAAGGCTGGGTTTAGGAGGTGAGGACAGGCGTCCCACTCAGCCCCCGTGGGGGGATATGCAAAGAATTGCTAATTGCAACTAAACGAGGCCTCGGTGTGGGGGAAGGGGCAGCCCCGGCTGTCAGGGGCTACCGCCTCTTTGAGTGCCCGGGTAAGGCCAGGCCAGCCCGCTCTTCTCATGTAAAGCAGCTTTTTGTCTGGGGGAGCCAGGGCTGGGGCCAGGGGCTGGGGAAGGGGCCCAAGCCATTAGCAAGTTTCTTGTTCCCCAGAAAGGGAGAAGGGTACCGCGGCTTCCTCAGAGTGAGAACAACCCCTCCTTCTCCTCTCGCAAGCTTTTTATGTGGGGGTTGATGGGGTGCTGCCCAGCAGGAGGGGGTGGGCCTGGGATCCCAGCACCCCCCTTGCCGGGCTGTGGGAAAAAATCGAGCACAAAGAAGGGGGCTGGCCCAGTGAGTTGGGAGACCGGGCAGCTCTGATCCAGGGATGCCCTGAGGTTGGAGTACCCAAGGCTAGAGCCCCTTCTCCCTAGAGAATGTCCCCAGTGACCACCAGCATCTTATCTGGTCATCTTGGGCCCATTTCAGATTTGGAAAACCCTTCCTAACCTATGTGTTATGGGGTAGGGTCTTGAGGAACTAAGCCTCTTCCCTAATGATCCTAACCAGAGCAAGGAGAAGGAATCCAACCTCTGGGGAAATCCTTGTTCTAAACTTAGGGACCTAAGAATAATGCATTTGCCTTGGCTCTGTGGCATGCCTGTAGTTCCAGCTACTCTGGAGGCTGAGACAAGAGGATGACTTGAGCCCAGAGTTCAAGGCCAGCCTAGACAACATAGAAAGATCCCTACCTCACAAAAAAAAAAAAAAAAAAAAAAAAAAGGCAGTAGCTCAGTGGTAGAATACTTGCCTAGCATACATAAAGCCCTGGGTTCAATCCTCAACTCTAAAATAATAATAGCAATAATGTTTCCAGACCCCAGGGTCAAGTATCCTTTTAAAGAACAGCTACTGGGGAGCTGAGACAGAAGGCTCACAAGTTCAAGGCCAGTCTCAGCAATCGAGTGAGACCCTGTCTCAAAAGAAAAAATAAAAGGGTTGGGGATGTAGATCAGTGGTAGAGAGCTTGCCTAGCATGTGTGAGGCACAGGGTTCAATTCTCAGCACCATATATAAATAAATAAGATAAAGGTCCATCGACAACTAAAAATTTTTTTAAAGTTAAAAAGGACTGGTAGCTTAGTGGTAGAGTGTTCCTGGGTTCAATCCCCAGTATTGAGGAAAAGAAAGAAAGAAAAGCCCAAGAGGCTTGCTTTCTCATTCAGATGCTCCATTTTATGAGCTTCTGTAAACTAAAGCACATTATATAACCTGTAGAGCCTCAGTTTTCTCATCTGTAAAGTGGGGACAATAATTCTATCCTCTTAAAATTCTTTTGAAGTTATAAAGAGGTGCCCAGTGCCCCATATACGGCAGTCCCTGGTTCTCAATGCATGCCTTTCCTTTCCCAGAACATCCATCAACAGAATAACTGCACATACACATACATCCAGAGATAGTATCTTGGTGCCTCACATTTGTACAATGCTTTACAATCTCCAGAAAGCACATGTCATCTCTTCACAATATTCTATCTAATAAATGGAACTTCTTTTTTTTTTCATATTTGACTGGTGGTAAGAAAAATCTGAGATTCCAAGTCCACAGTATTTGTTCCACTCTCAAAATTTCCATCTCACAGATTAGACAAGTGGAGCCCAGGGCCAGAGTGAAACCAACCCCAGACCATCACAATCCAAGGTACCAGGCAGACAGGTGAAATACCTGGGCAAGCCAGGCGTGGTGGCGCACACCTGCAATCCCAGCACTTAGGGAGGCTGAGACAGGGGAATTGCGAGTTTGAGTTCAAAGCCAGCCTCAGCAAAGGCAAGGCGCTAAGCAACTCAGTGAGACCCTGTCTCTACATAAAACACAAAATAGGGCTGGGAAAGGTGGCTCAGTGGTCGAGTACCTCTGAGTTCAATCCCCGGTACCAAAAAAAAACCTGGGAAGTTAGTTCTTTTCTTGCTAAATGTGTCTCTTTCTTTCACTTCCCACCTCTATTTTGAGGTCCTCATAGTGTATCTCCCTATTCCCACATGTTGCCCTGGCTGGGCCCCTGTAACCAGGTGGAGGATGCTGACCCTTGCCTGCCAGACACTCAGGGACTCCCAGTCCCAGAGGGCCTTTGGCCAAGGGGATCTGGCATTGGGCCAGTGCCTTTCTCACTGCCCGGCTCCCTCCCCACAAGCCCCTAATCCATCTCCCCCAGCAGGAAGCCCTTAAGCTGCCTTTTCAGCAGCCTTCCCCAGCCGCTGTGGGCTCTGTGCCTTTCTATACCACCCTTGGCAGGAGCTGTGTTATACAAGCTGGAGAGAGCCACCCCCATGAAGAGGTCATCCTGCCTCAGGCTGCTTCCAGCTCCTGCAGCCTCTCCTCCCTGTTCTCCTCCCCAGGGTTCCCCCTTCTAGTATGCATCCCGGGCATCCCTGGGCACTGACAGCTAACTCACATCCAAGTCCAAGACTGGGTCCAGGTGGGGTAAGAGGGCTAGCGGGACTATGGGCAGGAGGCCAGGGTCTGGGGAAGTGTGGCAGGCAGGAGGGGGCCCCCTCTGGCTCTGTGCCATCTGTCCTTTTGGCTGGTCTCTCCATCTTTCCTCTGATTCCAGACCCTGCCCCCAACTCCCCAAGCCCATTCATGTCCTCAAACTCAGTTATGCAGCCCAGACTGAGAACTAGGAGAGTGTGGCCCCTGGAAGAAAGAGGCCACAGGGAGTGGTAGAGAGTTGACAGCCAGGATCTTTTTTCCTCTGTTCCTAGGCTGTATTTGGGCGATTGCTTGTCACTCTTGGGTGGAGACCTCAAAGCTTAGATCATTCTTTAACAGGCTTGATTTGGAGCTCCCAATCCCATAGCTCCAGAAAGTCTCCTCTTACTGGTTCTTATTTTTGGTTTGGAAAATATGGTTCTTGTAAGGCCTGGTCCCTATCCTGCCCTCGCCCTTTCCCTTCCCCTTCCTCTCCAGGAAAAAAATCTCCCTACCTAGGCCCCTTCTCCCCAGCGCAAACCCTAGCCCTGCCTCCTAGTCTGTGCTCCAGGAAAGCAGCCTTTTGCAGGCAAGGAGTGGTTAAAGAAGAGTTGGGGGTGCACTGGGAGGTCTGTTTGTATTCAGATTCTTCTGATTCCAGGCGCAGCAGGCTTTCTCCAAGGGAAGGGCCTGGAATAGGAGGGGGGTCCTTGGGGCACCAGCTGCAGGGAAGCAAAGCTTCCCGGGGAGAGGAGAGAAGTGTGTTCTCTTCTGCTTCGTATGACCCCCATCCATAAGGTAGAACCCTAGGCCCTGAGTCTCCCAATCCATCCTCAGAGGGCCCCAGAAGCTAGCTCCTCATTGCAGCTCATCCTAGCTGAAGGAGATGTTTAGCGTTGAGGCCTTAATCTCTTCTTTCTCATACTAAGGAGTCCTTTTCTCTCCTTGGGAATGCTAGAAAGGTTTGGAAGAATTAGGGGTGGGGGTCTAAAGAGGGTTGCCTGGAGCATGACTGTGTTAGCCTCAGCTTCAAAGAGACCCTGTCCACCCATCTCCTAAGCTGAAGTTCCCTGTGGGTTTTGACTTTAGCCCAACATTAGCATATTTGTCTTTCTTACTGCCAACCTCTAGGCCACAGAATTCCTCTAAGGGTTAATCAGAGTGACCAGGCATGGGAGGTTAGCAACTTGAAACCCCCCAGTGCCCTAGGTCTTAGAAGTCTAACACCTGCTTCAAAGCCCTGGAAAACTTCCTTCTCCAGCTGCCTCTACCTGATCTAGGGAGAGGAGGAAAAACAAACACTAAGCATTTACTAAGTGAAGTGACCATTTTATCTGATCTTTCTGACCCTTTGAGAGAGAAGATTAAATCCTCATCATATTGATGAAGAGTCTGAGCTTCAGAAAGTTTGAGTGACCTGTCTAAAGGAATATAATAAGGAAACAACTTTTATGGAGTTCAAGTCCAATCCAGTCCAAGTCCAGCACAGCACAGCACCCCAGGACTACGCCTGCCTCATGTCCTGCGCAGGTCTCTAAGTTGACCTCTTGCCGATATTCTGCTTCCAGGTTACAAAGTAGCATGTGCTGACATCATTCCCTTCCCAAAGCAATTGCCACTACAAATCAAATTTCTCATTTAATCATTACTTCAGAGGGAAGAAGACAGATTTATTATGCCCATTCTGCAGATAGAGCTTTGATACTCAAAGAAGCAAAATGACTCACTGTAGGTTAGAGAACTAGTAAGTACCAAGGCCAGGACCTATGAATTCAAGTGTCCCGTGTCCATCTCATAGATTCTTACCATGATGTTAAATGTTTTTCTTCTTCTGTTTTTTTGGTACCAGGGATTGAACTCAAGTATACTCTGACCACTGAGCCACATCCCCAGCCCTATTTTGTGTTTTATGTAGAGACAGGGTCTCACTGAGTTGCTTAGCACCTCGCCATTGCTGAGGCTGGCTTTGAATTTGTTTTTCATTTCACTTCTTCTCAGATTGGATACCAGAACATACTTGCAATTAAATGTGATTTCAAGGAATTAGATAATCTTGTCAAAACTGAAGGCTAAGCCAGGCATGGTGGCGCAAGCCTGTAATCCCAGCACTTAGGGAGGCTGAGACAGGAGAATCGCCCAAGTTCAAAGCCACCCTCAGCAATGGCGAGGCGCTAAGCAACTCAGTGAGACCTTGTCTCTTCATAAAACAAAATAAGGCTGGGGATGTGGCTCAGTGGTCGAGTCCCCCTGAATTCAATCCCCGGTACCAAAAAAGAAAAAGAAAAAAGAAAATGTGGGTGTGAGGTGGGGCAAAAATATTCAGGAGAAGAGCAGGGCTAGCCACCCCAGGAAAGATATTAAATCTCTGGACTACCCAGCCTAAGGAGCTCTTCAGAATTTGTCTACTTACAGAGAGCATTGATTCCTTTAACAATTTTTTGTTTTATTTTTTTGGTACAGAGAATTGAACCCAGGGGTACTTTACCACTAAGCTACATCCCCAGCCCTTTTAAATTTTTTGAGACAGAGTCCAAAGGCTCTGCCCAGGCTGGTCTTGAACTTACAATCCTCCTGCTTCATCTTCTTAGTTGCTAGATTTAGAAGCATGTGCAAAGCCAGAGAGTGAAAGTACCAAGTGGTCATCTAGTTCAAGGTAAAGTCAGGATTTAGAATAAACCAAAACTATCCTAGGCATTTTATGGAGAAGATTTAACACAAGTGCTTGGGACTAAATTGTATCCTCACAAAATTCATCCATTAATGCTCTAACCCTTAATGTAACTGTACTTGGAACAGGCCTTTCAGGAGGTAATCAAATGTGGGATCCTAATCACACAGAACTGTTAGCCTTATGAAAGGAAGAGACAATCAGGTGTGGTGGCATTTGCCTATAATCCCAGCAACTCAGGAGGCTGAGGCAGGAGGATCACAAGTTTGGGACTGGCTTCAGAAATTTAGCCTAAATAGCTTGGGCTGCTATAACAAAATATCATAGGTGGCTTAGCAGGGCACAGTGGCGCATGCCTGTAATCCCAGCACTTAGGGAGGCTGAGACAGGAGAATCTCGAGTTCAAAGCCAGCCTCAGCAACTGTGAGGCGCTAAGCAGCTCAGTGAGACCCTGTCTCTACATAAAACACAAAATAGGGCTGAATATGCGACTCAGTGCTCGAGTACCCCTGAGTTCAATCTCCAGTACCAAAAAACAAAAAAACACTAAACAAAACAATGGAGGAAACTCCATCTCCAGGGCCTTAGCTGCCAGGAGCAACAGCCAGAACAGCAGGAGCATGGCCTCAGTTCCCTTCCACCTTCCAAAAATCAAATGAATGCACTTTGTATCCATAGTTCTAGCTGCAAAGGAGGCTAGGAATTGAGGTTTGGGGCTTTAAACCTCTGTGTTACAGGAAGGAGGTGGGAATGGATGCTGAGGGCCAATCATCAATCTTGTCCACCACAAAAGGGAGTGTAGTAAAAATGAAAGCTAGAATGATACATTAGGGTTAGAGGTTTGAAGGACCTTTAATGAGTTGAAGTGGGGGGAACAGAGCAGGACTGGGCAGCTGCCAAGAGTAACTAAGGTTTTGAAAGCTTATTGAGAGGTCTGGGAAGCAGATAGGTCCAGAATGTGCAGAAGAGTCAGCAGGCACGGTCCTGCAATCTGTATTCCCAATAGATGCACCCAGTTGCCCACTCCAAAGTGTCCCTCCTCTGCCCTCTGCATGCATGCAGACTCCAGGCTTCCAGAAAACTAGTGCTGGGGCAGGAGCTGTGATGTAGCAGTCTGAGCTCTGATCTGTGGGGCATATACTGAATTAACCCCTTCCTCTTGCGAGTGCTAGTCCTAAGGTTAGATGCTGAACCCTGAAAAGTTCTAGCAAAGTAGAGATTTGGGAAAGAGGGCTCTGCTTAGAACCCCAGGAGTCCAGGGATTGAAAGCCCTATGGTCCCACTGAGAAGGACTGGGTTGGAGTGAGACAACAATGTCCACAAGCCTTTCCTTGAATCCCTTTTACTCTGTTCTCCATCTTGACTCCATTGGGGTTGCAGATACTTCAGATCCTATTTCCATGGCAGGGGTTTGGTTAGAGAAGGTCTTAAACCTTGAGAGGCTTAAGGGTTTGACAGAGGAGAGAATAAAATAGAGGGGATAGGAGAGAGAGCACTTCTATACAAAATGGCTTGAGTCCCCACTGTCCTCTGTAACTCACACTGAACTTCAGGACAAAAGAATCTATTCAATTTTTTTTTTTTTCCTTTTCCTTCACAATTGTTGTCTTTTCTTGGCTCTTACCACCAATTTGGAGGGGAAAACCACGGAGAGATGAAAAATCCCCGCCTGGATGCTCCGCGTCCACATCCTAACCCCGCATCTCAGGGAGGAGGTCACCCCAAACTGGAGTAGGGCAGAATCTGCTGGGGCCAAGGCTGCCTGTGTGAGGGGTTTCCTTCTTTCCCAGGGGTACTCCCCTACCCAGTTCCTGAGACCCTGGGCCCCTTTCAGAAGTGTCAGCGGTCAGACAGCCAGGGTCCAGCCAGGGTCCTCCTGGCTTCCTCCCCTGGGTAAGTCCTTCCAGAGCCAGAGCAGGTTTTTAGGTTGGGGAGGGGTCAGTCCCCCAGTGATCCCCACAAAACAAAGTCCAGGAAAGGAGGAGGAGTGGGCGGGGGGGGGGGCAGGTCCTTGCTAGTAAATCAAAGTTGGTTTCCCAGATGGAGCTGCAGCCGCTTTGATTTCTCAAGTCGCCCCTCCCCCGCTGCCGCCTCCCCTCACCCCTAGCTCCACGGTTTCAATTCCTCCCTGAAAAGCAGTGGGGCCTCCTTTCAAACCAGCCCAGTTCCTCCAACTCCCAACAACAGCATAAGTTACAGGAAAGAGAAAGGGGAGGGGGTAAGGTGGCCCAGCCTAGAGGGAAGGGAGAGAAATTCTGGGCGAGACCAGGAGAAGGACAGAGTGGAAAGAGAATGAGTTAGGAGATGGGGTGTGGCCACGATGGAGCAGCCAACCTATCCTGACCCTCCCTGCCCAGTGGGCACCCCTATTCCCACTGAGGGCCCCATCATGTCTACAGATCTGATTCAGATGTTCCCATTCCTCTCGGCTTTAGGTTCTAGAAGGTTCTGGAAGGTAAAACAACCTAACTCATTCATTCCTAGGGACCCATATTTCCTGGTCTAGAAGACAGAGTGGCCTCAAGAACCTTCCTAATCAAACCCAGCACTGATTTTTTTAGCCCCCTTTTCCCCAGTTTGCTCTGAGTAACCCAACTTTTGTTCTAGCTCAGCCTAAGGATTGAACTGATTAAAGCCCTTAATAGCCGGGCGTGGTGGCTCACGCTTGTAATCCCAGCACTTTGGGAGGCTGAGACAGGAGAATCTAGAGTTCAAAACCAGCCTCAGCAACGGCGAGGCGCTAAGCAACTCAGTGAGACCCTGTCTCTACATAAAACACAAAATAGGGCTGGGGATGTGGCTCAGTGGTCGAGTGCCCCTGAGTTCAATCCCCAGTACCAAAAAATAAAAA
>PVHX01026902.1:8933-20194 GCA_004024805.1 Geosciurus inauris
TGGTACTGGGGATTGAACTCAGGGGCACTGGACCACTGAGCCACATCCCCAGCCCTATTTTGTATTTTATGTAGAGACAGGGTCTCACTGAGTTGCTTAGCGCCTCGCCATTGCTGAGGCTGGCTTTGAACTCGCGATTCTCCTGTCTCAGCCTCCCTAAGTGCTGGGATTACAGGCTTGAGCCACCGCGCCCGGCTCATAAGGCATGTTTTGCCAGGATTTAATATACACTGAAATTTTCTCTTTTCTTTTTTCTTTTTCTTTTTTGGTACTGCAGATTGAATTCAGGGGCACTTAACCACTGGGCCACATACCCAGCCCTTTTTAAATATTTTATCTAGAGACAGGGTCTTGCTGAGTTGTTCAGTGCCTTGCTAAATTGTGAGGCTTGCTTTGAATTCACGATCCTCCTGCCTCAGCCTCCTAAGCCACTGGGACTACAGGCTTGTACCACCAGGCCTATCTACACTGAAATTTTCATAAGAATGAATACTGGGACACAATTTGAGAAGATATTACACTGTTTTTTCCAAACTTTATTGAAAATTGTTGACGAGTTAGAAAAAATCTTCTTACCTTTAACATAACTATAGATATTTGAGTACTCTGTATACATAATTTTTTTTTGTACTAGGGATTGAACTCAGAGTGCTTTACCACTGAGTCACTGAGTCACATCCCCAGCTCACTAAGTTGCTAAGAGTCACACTAAGTGTCACAACACTCAACTATATATTACTCTTGCATCGATCTAAGTTTGTGTTGTCCCATCCCAATGGCACTGTACATAGACAGAAGTATTGGGAAGCTTCATTACAGCTGTTAGTATATTTGTATATCAAGCACTTACATATTGAAATAATACTAGCTTATCATCGAATACTTTTCCTTTAGTCCTCCTTAAGTTCATATTACATTATGGCATAATACCAATGATTTGAAAATCATGAAATTAGGTGGTTCATATCACCTATGAATTCATTTCAGATTAGTAGAGGTGCTGTTACATAAATGTTGTTTAGAAATCTGATGAAATTGAGAATTGTTGTAGCACAAGCAAAGTAACTGAGGTGAAATACAGGAAAGGAAAAGTAGATGTTGTTTGTCTAAAAGTATTATTAGAAAGCTTGAAAGAGTCAATTAAAAGCCACTGGGATTAGTAAGAAAGACCACTGTAGAATAAACGTGAAAGACCTGATTGACCATGATAAACACACAACAGTTCTATTTCTCTTGGTAACTTTGCAAGCCTCCCTCCTCACTCTAACCTGTTCCTGGCAGGAATAGGGAGCAGAGTTTGAAGATATCCATGAATATCTCTTCTGTTACATGTAATGATTGTGTTTGGTATGGTGGCCAATACCTACAGAGGTGTAGGAGGGGTGGTGAGGGAGGGCAACGTCCACATTGTCCCTTTTACTCTCTTCTGTCTGCTCCAGGGGCTTCTGCTCTCAGCAGACAGAAACTAGACTTCAACAATGAATAGTCTGCAGGGGAGCCCGTGCCCCTGGGCTATGGCCTTTCCTCTATAGGAGCCCCTCCTGTTTCTTATTGAAGCAAAGAGAGACAGGAAAGAGGAGAGAAGGAGAAGGAAGAGTGGAAGGGAGAGGAGAGGAGGGGGAAAGAGGAAGAAGAATATTTTTAAAGGAAGGAAAAAGAATAGTCAAAGAAGAAAAGAGGTGTATGATGATGTGTATGCTTAGAAAAAAGAATATGATCCCCAATATTAGAATATTTGGGCCATGTGGTGACAGGAGGTATTGGGAGACATTATAGATGAATATGAATTTTCCCTTATACAATTCTGGGTTTGGGTTGTTTTTGTTTTTGTTTTGTTTGTTTTGATACAAGGTCTCTGTGTGTTTCCCGGGCTAACCTCCAAGTCCTGATCCTCCTGCCTCTGCTTCTCAAGTACCCAGGATTACAGGTGTGCACCAGTGCACCTGGCACAGTTCTGTGTTTTTGGAACTTTACAACATGATCCAGCAATTCTACTTCTAGGTGTACAACTAAAGAAAACATATCTATGCAAAAACTTCACGCAAATGTTCACAGGAGAGTCATGATAGAAAAAGAATAGAAAAAAATGTCCAAGTGATGAGTGAATAAATAAAATGTGGTATATCTAAAGAATGAAAATTTATCTGGCAGTTAGAAAAAATGATGTGCTGATACAGCTGTGCTGATACAGATGATTCTTGAAAACAATATGCTCATGAAAGAAGCTAGCCACAAAGGACCACAAATTCTATGAATGCATTTATATGAAATGTCCAGAAATACGCAGAGAGAGAAAGGCTGGTAGTGCCCAGGACTGAGGAAATGGGGAATTTAAGGAGTGAGGGTGGGCTATGCCTAAAGCTAGTGTTTATTTTTTGGAGGGTGATGAAATGTTCTAGAATTAACCATGGCCATAATTGTACATATCTATGAATATACTGAAAGTCACTTTAAGTGGATCAACCTTATGCTAGGTAAAATGTATCTCAATAAAACTGTTAACAAAAACTTTACAAGGAGACATATAACATTTATATTAATTAAAAATCAGTAATTTTGTCTGTTAAATGTACATATTACATATTGTAATATGGATTTGTTATTAAAGTTTTGCCTCTAACACATCCAAACTATTCTAATAGGACTCTCCCCTAAGATCGCTGGATAATTACTATTACAAATAGGCACGTTCTTAACAAAAATGGGAAGGAATATAAAATAGATTAGGCATAAAGGAAAAGAAAAAGGGTAAATAACATATGACACTGAACAAAATGGAGAATCCAGAAATAGACTGTTAAATAAACTCATTATACGATATTGTGAGCTTTTTAAAACTCGAGGGTGAGGACACTTTTCTTCAAAAGGTGTTGGAATAATTAGATAGTAATTGGAGAGGAAATTAAATCAGATCCTTATCTCAACAACACACTGCAAAAAAACACTCCAGATGGATTGAAGTGTTAAATATAAAAATCACATTACATGAACTTGAGATGAAATAAGAATGATGTATTTATCAGATCTGTGAAGGACTGGTAAGTTTCTCAACTTTAAAAGCTATAGAAAATTATCCCCAAACAGGCATTCAAATAGGTAAAATTTTCATTTCAATACCTTAATAATTAAAATTTAAAGGGCCATTATATAAAATATTTATCACAAATATGATACCTTTATGGAAAAGTCTAATTCTTAAAAAAGGAGGAGAAAGGGGGAGGAGGAAGAGGAAGAGGAGGAGGAGAGACAGGGGTGTAGCTCAGTGGTATAGCACTTTCCTGCCTATGTGAGGCCCTGGGTTCAATCCCTAGCATCACAAAAAAAGGAAGAAAAAAAAATGTGTGTGGGGGTGTGAATAAATGGACAAAGAAAACAGACAATTTGCATTAGGAGAATTAATAGTAAACAAAAATATATAAGAAGGCTCATAATTGCTAGTAATCAAAGAAATGCAAATTAAAGCAACCGCAGTCAGAGCCCCTGTTCTTCTGTGCTAACCTAGTAGGGCGGCCTTGGCTCCTGAACCTGCTGCAGCAAATAGACCTGACTCCCCCTCTCATTTTCACAGTGCTCAATTAATGCTTGACTAGAATAACCTCACGGTCTGTGCAAAATGATTTCCCATTAGGTCTCCTTCCCCCTCCCCAACTTCATGTCCTATAATTTTTCTGGGAAAAAAAATTTAATTAAATCTGTAAAAACACATTGTTTCTGATTCCTCCTCCTCCTCTCCTTTCTCCTCCTCCTCTTCTCCTTTTGAAGTAAGCAAGTTACATAAGTCCTTAAAACGTGTTTGTGTGTGTGTGTGTGAACCTTTAAACCCATGACTTATCAGAGGTCTCAAGATTCCTTCAGATACCTTCTAGCAGACCTTTTAAGTGACTCCTATGGAAGAGCCATCCCCCAACCCTTGTGAGCTTTTCCTGGTTCCCAACACTTACCCTGGTCTTTTTCCAAGAACCTTGCCATTGCCTCTGCTCAACATGGCTCCACAAACACCTTCTCTGTCCACTCCGCACCCTACAACCTTCCTATCACAACATATGCAGTGTCTCCCTGGTACTGACTCTTTAAGCAGCTTGTTTGATTCTTGCCACATAATCTCCCTTTATTAAAAAAAAAAGTTTTGTTTTAAAAGGGATGTTGTTGAATTAGCTAAAAAACAAAAATAATTTAATTACAATATTTAATGATAGTGTGCTGGTATAGAATCTTTTTTATTTTTATTTTTTGGGGGATACCAGGGATTGAATTCAGGACACTCAACCACTGAGCCACATCCTCAGCCCTATTTTGTATTTTATTTAGAGATGAGGTCTCACAGACTTGCTTAGTACCTTGCTCTTTTGCTGAGGCTGGCTTTGAACTCGCGATCCTCCTGCCTCAGCCTCCCTAGCTGCTGGGATTATAGATGTGCACCACCACACCCAGCTTATAATCTTATGTTGCAAATTGAAGTGGAGAATTTTACAAGGGCCATAAACTTGTGTATTCTTTTTAAATCTATGAATGTGTGGGTATAATAGCAATAATAAAAAACATGGCATTCTCTAAATGTATAGCCACAAGGGAAAATTTAAATAAATTGTGATTCTGCCTCCTTGCAAAGACTGAATGCAATTAAGGATGGACTTTTGCTCTAATCCATCCATGGACCAATGACTCTTATTTGTATGGCCTGGCTAAAACTAAACAAACAAAAAAACAGAGCCTATTAGAATCTTTCTCTCTCTCTCTAATGCAGGAATTCCTATTGCCAATTAAGTGTAGGCACTAGAGCTGAATGATTCTCTAACTTCAGTATTCATGAAAATCACATGAAGGATTTGTTAAGATGGCTGGACTCGGGATGGAACCCAAGAATTTGCATTTATAACCTTCTCCCAGATTATTCCACTGCTGCTGGTGGGGATCCACACTTTGAGAACCACTGACCTAGACACTGCCAAAGGTGACTATTTCTGGATTGTGGGCAAGCAGCAGATGTGCTGAGAAGATGGCAGAGGGAATCAAACCAGCTGTGCTCCTACCTCTTTCTAGTTCTTGTGAGCCCAGCTATACTGGGGGGGTCCTGGTTTTAGAGTCTGTATAACCTCTCTGTGTCCTTACACTATACTCTTTTTTATTTGACTTGAGTGAGTCTTTCCTTGCAACATTAAACAGCCTGCCTAGAGTGGGCGCAGTGGCACATATCTGCAATCCCCGTGGCTCAGGAGGCTGAGGCAGATCTGGAGTTCAAAGCTAGCCCCAGCAACTTAGCAAGGCCCTGAGCAACTCAGCAAGACCTTGTCTCTAATAAAAAGGGGCTGGAGATGTGGCTCAGTGGTAAAAGTGCCCCTGGGTTCAATTCCCAGTTTTAAAAAAAAAAGCCTACCTAGGACACAGATGAAAGGGTATTATGTCCTCAAATGGAGACAAAGCTCATTATCCCCAACTTCATTCCAAGCCACTCCCTGGGAACCAAAGTGAACAGGTTAGGTGTATTTTTCCACATCTTTAAGTGCCATATGCAAATGTATGCAAGGGTTTTACTATTTCTTTTACCAAAAATAAATCATTCCATATCGGAATTCAGATTTTGCTCCTAAAATAGACCAACATATCTGTGGCTTAAATGAGATGGAAATTCACTTCTCTTTTACTTAAAAGTCCCAAGGTGGGTGACCCAAACTGGCAAGGGGGTTCCATTGTCTGAGGTCATCTTAGAACCGCACTTCCTTCTATCTTGCACTTTTACCATCCTTGAGGGTTGCTCCAGCCATGTTTCCCAGGGTGGTTCACACCATATCTGTGTTCCAGTCAAAAGGAAGTGTGAGGGGGGGGGAGGGCATTCCTTCCTCTGATAGATCACCTGTAATCACTTCCCACTTGACTATAATTTTGAATCATGTACACAATTAACTTCAAGGATTTCTTGGAAATAGTTAGTCATGTATCTGATTGGCTCTATTTCGAGGTTCTATTACCAAAAGGAAAGAAAAAGAATGGATCTTGGACATTGAGCAATCTCTACCATGTAGACTTTACTCAATGTTCCATAATTGATTTCATAATGTTCCTCCAAGTCAATAAATACAAGCCACTTTGGTTTAATAGCTGCCCAATACTTGATTGTATGGCTATATCATAATATAGTTAACAATTCCTGCATTTGTGGTTAAGTCCACTTTCTTGTACCCATAAAGTTTCTTCAACAATCATGCAGTTCATCGCTCCTTAGTTCCTAGAACTTTTATTTCTGTAGGATAAATTGACTCCAAATGAGTCAGAGAATCTGTGTATTCTTTAATTTTACAGACATTGACAAATTACTTCCCCAAAAGTCTACATATAATAAGTCATACATTTACCAACAATGAATAAGAATCCTCATTTCCTCATATTCTCATTAACTCTCTGATTTTCAGCCCATGTTAGTCTGAGAAGTTCTACCCATTGTTACTTAAAACTGAATTCCTCTGGGTGCAAATAAGATCAAGGTTATGTTCATATTTTTGATGATTTGAATTTCCCCTTTGCTGGTTCATATCTACATCTGTTGGGATCCCAGCAGAAAACAGAATTCACCCCAGATTATTCAAATGAAGGAACTATTTACAGAGCTGTGGGCAGGGCTCCCAGGGCTGCAGGGCAACACGGAGTACGGTGTTTCCCACTGAGTCCAGGAGTACTGGAAGTGCGAGGACAAGCTGTCCCATAGGAGCCCTTGAGGTGGAAGCACTGAGCTTGTTCTGGAAGCACATCACCAGACAAGAGAAAAATCCTGGCTTGTCTATCCTCAGCCCTCTGATTTCCTGCTGGTTCTCCTGTTGGCCACACCTAATGGGGAAGCCAGCCCTTAAGGATCCCAGGTGGTGCAGTTTGCAAAAGCACAGATGCAGGCAAAGGAGGAAAAGAGAGGGGAACAAACAGTAGCATTGCATCCCTGACCCCTGTTTCTACTGGGTGTGTGAGATATTGTGATATAAAGAAGAAAGTCTATTTGGTCTCTGCCTCTGGCTCCTCAGACAGCTCCTAAAACCCTTGTAGCTAGGAGCTAGGGAAATCTTTTAGTTCTAATTTTGATCTTTTACCCTAATTCCTAGCAAAGAATTCCTAAGACTTTTCTAATTTCCTGGGAGATAGGAGCATTTTCTGTTCTAAGGAGGCAGCTCTTGATGGGCTCCTGAATACCCTCAGGATCGGGGCTAGTCACCAGGGGAACCATCTTTGTGAGTAAAGAGTAAGAACTTTTAGCCTCACCCCTATCTCCAGGGAGGGGAGATGGGCTGAAAGTTGAGTTGATCACTAATGGCCACAGATGTAATCAATCATGCCTACATAATGAAGCCTTCATAAAACCCCAAAAAGACAGGGTTCCCACAGAGAGCTTCCAGTCTGCTGAAGGCATGGAGTTTCCTAGAGGATGGCAGAGCTTTCCCACGTATGTCTTAGGACATCTCACCATCTAGCTGTTCATCTGTTTTTGTTTGTTGGTTGGTTAGTGATACTGGGCCTTGAACCCAGAACCTCAGGCAAACGCCCTTCCCCTAAGCCACATCCTCAGCCCCCATCTGAATCCTTTGTAATATTCTTTATTATTTATTTATTTATTTATTTATTTTGGTACTGGGAATTAAACTCAGGGGCATTCCACCACTGAGCCACACCCCTACTCCTATGTTGTGTTTTATGTAGAGACAGGGTCTCCCTGAGTTGCTTAGCACCTTGCCATTGCTGAGGCTGGCTTTGAACTCGCAATTCTCCTGTTTCAGCCTCCCTGAGTGCTGGGATTACAGGCATGTGCCACCATGCCCAGCTTATAATATTCTTTATATGCAGTCTAGGAAAATAGGAAAACATGAATACCTTCACCAGTTTTGTACTACTATAATAATACCACAAACTGAGTAAGTTATTTTTATTTTATTTTATTTTTTGAGGTACTGGGTATTGAATCCAGGGGCACTCAACCACTGAGCTACATCCCCAGACTTTTTTTTTTTAATTTTGAGACTGGGTCTTGCTAATTAGCTGAAACTGGCCTTGAATTTTTGATCCTCCTACCTCAGCCTCCCTAGGAGGTAGAATCACAGGTGTGCGCCACCAGAGCCAGTTAAACTGGATTATTTATGATGAACAGAAATGTATGGACTCACAGACATGAAGGCTAGGAAGTCCAAGATAAAGGGGCTTGCAGCTGACAAGAGTCTTTTCGCTACTTCATCCAATGGCAGAAGGGCAGATGGAGAGAGAAAAGAAAAGGAGTGGGAAAGAGAAAAGAGAGAGAGAACTCACTCCTGTTAAAATAGCCTTAATCCTTTCCCTCCACCCCCGGAGCCTTATCACCTATCATTAGGCCCCACCTCCCAATGCAGTTAAATTGAGAAGTTTCCAGAGCATGCTTTCTTGTGGGGGCAGGGGAACAAATTCAAACCACAGCAGTAAGTTCTCCTTGGAGCTTAATGGGACATCCTAGCAAATGTAATCAAACTCAAGGATAGGGTAGTGGGAACTCAAAACTTACAGTCAGAAACTTACAGTCAGAAACATGAGTCACAGCCTGAGGCTTGCAAGCTCCATCTGAAGGTGAGGCCACATCTCATGGGACTGAGCCCTTCACCTGCCAGTCTGTCTCTTAACTCCAGGTGGGTGGTGTCCAAATTCAACTGGGTTACAGGACACTCTGCTGCTGTCCTCTGGAGAACTCTGAGGAGTGGTATGGGGGTAGGAAAACAATTTGGGTTTTATTGGGTTTCCCCTCCCTCCAGTATCTTTCATACAGTGTAGGTTTTCTCCCTATCAATTTGAGATGACTTGTGGAACAAAGGTTATTAATCCTTTGTTTCTAACATGTGAATATTCTTTCCTCTGGTCCATCACCACCTGGTGACTCTTGTCTACAGTTTATTTTCCATATAATCCATTTTTGTGGCTTTGAATTTCCTACCTTGCTTCAGATGATCTCCACTTTCACTCAACGTTTTACAAATAATCTCCGCCATAGTCTTTAAA
This sequence comes from Geosciurus inauris, assembly GCA_004024805.1. Taxonomy (NCBI): domain Eukaryota; kingdom Metazoa; phylum Chordata; class Mammalia; order Rodentia; family Sciuridae; genus Geosciurus; species Geosciurus inauris. Next base: position 17,928 of record PVHX01026902.1, read on the forward strand.
AAGTTTTTGTTTTCTTCAACTTTTGCATCTTTAGTCCCTTTTGAATTTATTTTTTTGTATAAAACATGAAGTAGAGTCTGGCTTTGTTTTCTTCCACATGAAGAGTCAATTATACTTCCTCCTCTGAAATAAAAACATTGTCATTTAAGTGTAGAATAGATACTTATATTTTATTTCTGAGCTCTCTATACACTTGTTCATTGATTTGAGTGGATGGTGTGCTGGAGAGGCCAAGAGAAAAGCATTGAAAGATAGGTAAGGAAGAGAAGGCTGAAAAGTCAGAGAAAGGCTAAGAACTTCATGGAAAAAAGAATTTTGAAGAGACACTTGACACACCAGTTGCTAAAGTTTTTCTAAAGCCTTTCTAAGTAAGAGAATGGTATTGTCCCTGGAACAAATGAATACATAAATACACATTAAATTTTAAACTTTCAGTTATATTTTACTACTTTAACAAAGTAGCTATTTTTCTGTTCTTCATTTTATCTTCTAGTCTTTAGCTATAACCCAGAGGTCACCCTCCTTTTTGTTCCAAATTTGCCAGTTTTCTGGGCACATTTCCTCCCCACCCCCAACTCTCATCTGAATTTCTGCTTCCTGGCTGTTCTTAGAACACTCTCATGGGCCATTTCTTCCCTTGAACCCCTGCCTGCCACGCTTCTGCCTACCTTTCCTTCTGATCTCGTCCTGCCTCTGTACCAGCCTATGCCTACCTTTGCTTGCTCCAGGATATTAAAAATGTGTCTGTCTGTCTTTCTTTTGGAGAGCAATGCTGAATTACTTGTCCTTGGCCCTAACCCAGGCCAGCCTGGTGCTCTAGATTGCTATGACCATGACAGCCTAGAAAGTATCTGGCAAAGCAAGAATGGCTCACTTTCTGAGGACTTCTGTCTCCAGCTTCTTCTTCTTCTTCTTCTTTTTTTTTTTTTTGGTACTGGAGATTGAACTCAGGGGCACTTGACCACTGAGCCACATCCCCAGCCCTATTTTGTGTTTTATGTAGAGACAGGGTCTCACTGATTTGCTTAGTGCCTCACCGTTGCTGAGGCTGGCTTTGAACTTTTTCTCTTGTCTCAGCCTCCCTAAGTGCTGGGATTACAGGCTTGTGCCACCATGCCCAGCTTCCAGCTTCTTAAAGGAACGGCTTTCCCTCCTGGTGCCATGCGCATCATTCCCAGGTGGCTGTGATCACAGCTGATGTACACTCAGATTTGTATCCTGCTTTCATCTGACGTTTTTTTCAACAAACACATTAACATAATTTTTCTTCGCTTTTTTATTTGGTGTTGCTCCATAAGTCCTTTTCTTCTGGTGTTTTACCTTCAAAGACTGTAATGCCATCATGCAGAGGGGGCATCACTGACTTGATCAACTCTCTAGAGCTGAATATTTAAAATATACACACTTTTTTTTTGCTGGCTAAATTTTATTATAAAATATCTTTAATGAATTAATGTTCTCTTTTTTTTTTTTTTTTTTTAAATTAATGGACACAATGTCTTTATTTTATTGCTTTATATGTGGTGCCGAGGATCGAACCCAGGGCCTCACGCATGCGAGGCAAGCGCTCTACCGCTGAGCTACAATCCCAGCCCATAATGTTCTCTTTCTATCAAATTATTTTTCCCAAAATTCACCCACAGGAATATGTGGAATAGAGGAAGAGTTGTTTCTATTTCTATTACCCTTGAGGTGTATTGTTAAATATTATATAATTCTACCAACTTACAATGCCATTAGCAACTAATCTCTCTCCTGGCCTCACTTGCATTGAACTTTGTGTTTTCAAAAAAGTGTTCAGATTTACAGATGCAAAACCATATCTTGTTATTATTCCCATTTTCTGTCTTAGATTACAACACAATTGAAAAGCTCATCACTTGATTATCATTTTACTTTCTCTTCTGTATATCATCTGTGCCTTTGTTTATAAGGAGTTGTGTTTTTTTTTTGTTTGTTTTTTTGGTACTGGAGATTGAACTCAACCACTGAGCCACATCCCCAGCCCTGTTTTGTGTTTTATGTAGAGACAGGGTCTCACTGAGTTGCTTAGCGCCTCACCCTTGCTGAGGCTGGCTTTGAACTCGCGATTCTCCTGTCTCAGCCTCCCTACGTGCTGGGATATAAGGAGCTTTTTGATGCCTTTTGTGTGTGTATGTGTGTGTGTGTGTGTGTGTGGTGTGGTGCTGGGGATTGAACCCAGGGCCTTGTGCGTGCAAGGCAAGCACTCTACCAACTGAGCTATACGTCCAGCCCTCTTTTTTTTT
>PVHX01026903.1:0-20095 GCA_004024805.1 Geosciurus inauris
GCGATTCTCCTGTCTCAGCCTCCCAAAGTGCTGGGATTACAGGCTTGCACCACCGCGCCCGGCTTCACCTTCTCTTATAGATACAAGTTGATGTTTAACTCTTGTGCATTATCATTTGTACTTTGGATACTATTTTGTGTGTGTCTGCAAGCTTGTTTTCTTTAGGGCCAAATCTACTTATTCCTAAAACAAAATTAGAATTTGAATATAGTGATATATTTTGTCATTTTTTTCATCATTTTACATGCAATAACTTATATCTCCTTCATAGGATTCCTGCAGGTTTAATGAAACTAATGGGTATGAAAGTGCTGAACACATAATAGGTGCTAGATACAGGCTGGTTTTCAAGTACTCCTTGAATATTTCTAAAGATAGACATACTTCCTTACACATTTGGAGGGTAGTGGAGTGTCCAAATAGTTTATCTATAAAAGTGTTTTCTCCTTATGCCCACCCATGAGGTGGGCAGCAGTGTCGTCTCTATTTTATAAATGAGGAAAATCAAAGAAAAGAATGTGCCTCCCTTAATGTTACTGAAAGAGTTAGTAGAATCAAGAGCATAACTCAGACCTTTCAGATTCAGAAATAGGGTTTTTTCTTCTTCCCTTTGTCACAAAGAGAATTCATTTATATTAGTGCAAGGTTGACAGTAGCCAACATGCATGGGGAAAAAAGAGCGAGCTTATATATGAGGCAGAATGAATGAGTTATTTCTTGAGATACAAATAAAGACAGCAAACAGAAACTCAGTGCATATTCATCTGTACCACAAGGCTACCACCAGTTTGGGTTTCTAGGATTGCTGATTAAAGAGAGATCTACCACAATCATCATTCTTCCCTACCTACATTCACTAACACACTTCCAAGGCAATTCTTCAAGCTATCTATATATGTTATGGTTTGGATGTGAGGTGTCCGCCAAAAGCTCCTGTGTGAGGCAATGCAAGAGGAGTTAGAGTTGAAATGATTTGGTTATGAGAGACTTAACTTAATCAATGAATCAGGAATTAGCTGGATGGTAACTGTAGGCAGGTAGGGTGTGGCTGGAGGAGGTAGGTCTCTGGGGCTTTCCTTTGGTGTATATATTTTGTCCTTGTTGAGTAGAGCTCTCTGTCTGCTTCCTGGTCCCATGCTCTGAGTCACTTTCCTCCACCACACTCTTCCACCTTGCTGTTTTTTACCTCACCTTGAGCCCCAAAGAATGGCATTTGCTGTCAATGGATTAAGACCTCTGAAACTATGGGCCTCAAAATAAACTTTTCCTCCTTTCATTGTTCTTGTCAGGTCTTTTGGTCATAGCAGCAAAAAAGCTGACTAAAACAATATATGAAGAATATGAACGGTTTGGCCAGGACTTTTCATAGGTTGAGGCAGTTCAAGCTAACCTTGCTGTGGGTTATTCCCCCTTCTTTTCACTCCCAACTCAGTAGCTGATTCATCATATGACCTTGAACAGAGGTTTTTGTTCTAAACTCAGCACTGGAAGCAAGAGGCTAAGAATACAGACCTGCTCCTGGCACTCAGGTGGACTAGATAATTTCTGATTTTCAAATGTAAAGGGTTTTCTAGTGAGTCCCATGGGCCTGAGGATCCCCTGAGGTGATGTGACAGGGGGCTGGTCCATCATGCCCACAGCCTGTGTCTGCTGTCCCCATCTGAGTCTAGGCTGCTTGCCAAGTGCTATTTTGGAAACAGGGCTCAAGTCGTCCACCTCTTGAAGGTCATGGATGTTCTGCTTCATGAGAATGCATGGGTAAAGTGAACTGAGACAAACCTCAGTGTCACTACTGTAGTTTTAAGCAAAGCGATTATGCTTCACATTCGTGGACACAGCCTGTACCTGGTACTTGGTTGACTTGATATTATGGATGATATTCACATGGGAAGGCACAGGAATCTAATCAGAATAAGTTCCAGGTATAGCCTTGGAACAAGAACCTGGAGGCTTTTCCTGTGCCAGGCATTACCCTATTACTCACTGGATCTTATAGAGGTCTGTGGAATCTTAGAGTAGCCTCTGAAGCAGCCAGAGCAAGGGTTAGTAGCTATTTATCAACTGGTATAGGAGTATTTAATATTTTGACAACAGATGTGCCTTACAAGTCAGTTTAGCCAAAGATCTGCCTTGTGTTTATTTATTGAATGAATGGATCAGATTGCTTGGGAGTCATTACATTACAGATTAATTCAATGAGATATGTCTATGGTATTGCTCTTCCTATAAACACATTTTTTTCAGTAGTGTATTTCCTGAGTAAAGTTAGTTCTACTTCTTGAGACTTGAAAAGGGGAAAAGGATGGAGGTTTTGGGTAAGCTCAATTTAAAGAAGGCGAATTTTTAGATGGCCCAGGAAAAATACAATACCAATTTAGCAACTTCATGTTGCCTTGCACAGATTCAGTAAAGGCATAAGTGCAAAAGACAAAGAAAAATCACAGGCTAAATACCTGGCCTTATTTATTTATTTATTTATTTATTTATTTATTTATTTAAGGAACAGACACATCTCTGTGAATGGATTCTAAGCAATAATACTAGTTAGTTCATGAATTAAGCATCTCTTGTAATCTGATTGCTTCCATCCCCTGAACCAGCCATAGCACCTTCTATCCTATGTTTAGGGATAATTAGGCAGCCATTTCCACTGTGTGATGAACACTGTGTCAACAGTCCCCCTGTTCCCAAGTACCATTTCCCCCAGCTAATACAAGTGTAGAGTGCTATTGTTAGAAATTCATTCTTTGTCAACCAGGCTGCTCTAATTTGAAGAGGTGAGAATTTAGCCGTGACAAATTTACACACAGTAGCAGATAAGTTCCCAGCTGTTTCTTTTGGGAAGAAGACAGAGCACTCAGAGGAAGGATTCAGGACAGAAACTTATGAGGGGAAGAAGCAAGGAGACAAAGGACTAGAGATTTTGAAGGTATCATGAACCACTCTTTTTTTTTAGAGTTGCTCTTTTTAAAAAATACTCATTTATTTATTTACATGGGGTGCTAAGGATTGAACCCAGGGCCTCACACATGCCAGGCAAGCACTTTATTACTGAGCCACAACTCCAGCCCCCTCATGAACTACTTTGACACAATAGAGCCATAGGGAGTCTTAAGCTGCCAGGGAGAAATGGGTCCTAATGTTAGCAGTGAGGGGATACTGAACTATAGAATTGGAAGGAGGGAGAAACCAAATATAAGCTTAGTCATTTGCTGGCCTGCTCAGTCAAGTCCACTTGCACAAGAAAGCTGAGGTCTCAGCATTCTTTTTTTTTTAAATACTTTTTTAGTTGTAGATGGACGCAATATCTTTATTTTATTTATTTATTTGCATGTGGTGCTGAGGATCGAACCCAGTGACTCACGCATGCAAGGCAAGCGCTCTACCACTGAGCCACAGCCCCAGCCCCAGCATTCTTTGTTCAGAGAAGACTCCTTAAAAAGACTGTAATGTCCATTTAGAGTTACCATCACTAGATGCTTTCTTAGACAGTCTGGAACTCAGCACTGCAGACTATAACTATATATTTTCTTCCAAAACCTCAGTTGTGATTCAGCACATGTTAGGAAAAAAGACCCATCACAAGTCAAACAGTTTCCTCAATAGTCTACAACCTCTAACAAGCTACATAACCTAAATGCCAGCTATTTCTCTCATCTTTAGTCATTTTAGAAAAAGCTTCTATTCCTGATCATTATCCTCTTCCTTCCAGCAAATCCCTGTCTCCCAAGTCATGCCCAGGTGCCAGGCACACAGCTAATGCTGTGGGCAGGCCTTCCTGGTTATACACTCTCTTATTTAGCACCTTTGGAACAGTGTAAGGTTTTGAAAACTTTTTAGCAGGCAATTTTTGTCTTAATATGGGTTGCTTTGAAAAACTTCTTCCTCACAGTTTGATAATATGGCCAATCCTTTTAATTCCTGTATTTACTTCCTTCACCCCAAGTGGTGATATCACAAATTAGCAGTTTGCAATCTGTTGGAAGTAGTTCAGATGAAGTTCTTGTATCTTGGGGCCCACATAAGAAAGCGTCTTGGTGCACTGGGCCTTAATTTGGTTTTAGGCTTTTGGCCAGGTAGCTATCTGTAGGGCTGGCTTGTGCTTAAACAAAGAGGGAGGTATTGCTATACAAATAATTGAATGTAGGGTCCTCAAGGAGCTCTCTGCCTGAGATTCTCCCCTTCATTGGAAATCCTCTCACAACATAGACTCTTTGGAGTAAAAGTACTCTGTTGCTAAGAAACAGCTGTTTAATTGCCAATATGTGACCCTGATGGGGACCACACTGACTAATGAATTGGTGCATCGGCCCAGATCAGTTATCATTAAATGATAAAGGCAGAGCAATGCTGAGGAAGCAAGACACTGCTTTGAAAGACAGCAGGATATTAGGGAAGGTCTGAGAAAAGCAAACCTGTTGGGGCTGGGGGGTAACCTGGAGGTGGCCGGAAATGCTTGGCCAGCTGGCTTCAGTATGGGTATCTCTGATGCTTTGAAGAGGGAGGGTGTTTTGAAAGTGGGATAGGGACATGTCAAGGATAAAATGTATCTGCTTCCTGCTTTCGCCAATGCTGAGGACAGGCAGTTTGTCTTTCTGTTGCTCCTGTCCTCTACCCTCTCCTCTATTATCAGGGTGTTCCAGGTTCTTACAGAGCTTTTTTCTTGGCTGCCTTATGAGAGGCCTGGCTCTGGGGACTGGCTGGGCTTTCTCAATTCTCCTGACTCATCCTGCAGACTCACTGTCCTCTTCAGCGACCTTCTGAGGGCCCCAAGCTCACAGCCTTGACTTTGCTGGCTCAGGGAGGTCTCTGATGAGGGGGAGTTTGCAGCTGACCTGTGCTGCAGTTTTGTTGGCTTTGCAAGATCTGAACACTATTTGTTCTGCTGGGGAAAAAAGGCATTGCAGAAATGTCCATGGTCCTGTCAGCACCTTTTGCCCTTTAGCAGCATCAGATAGTTAGTACTGAAAGGGTATCTGAGGAGTTAGACATTAAGATGAAGCACAGTTGTCCAGTAGATTCTAGAATAAACAGCTGAAACCAGACCACAGTTTTAAACCTCACTTATGCTTTCAGATAGCTTGCATAGTTTATTCTGAGTATTCAGTTAGGGCTGTTCATTGTAGTCTGTCCCTACACACATTTCTAGAAGAAAATCAGGAAAAAAACAATGTTTGCTTAATATAATCTTTTCCCCTGCCATTATTTTTTTTTCTATTTAGAAACAACACCTGGGCTATTCATAGAGTGATTATGATATGCCTTCTCCTCAGTGGTGATGGTAGAAGCTTGGCATAGGGTTCAATGGAAGATTCAAGAGATTGCTGGCGAAGTCTGCACTTCATCCTCTAGTCCTCTTGACCACTGTCCCCTCCTTTCCTACATCTCTGACAAATGCCCTGCTACATAAGAGGAAGAGATGAAAGTGAAGAGGGAACTTCCACAACTTCCAGGAGTTCATTCCACTGCATGAAGGAGCCTAGGCCAGATGGAAGCATGGATAGACAAGGAATGTTCCACGCAAGCATCACTGGAACCTCATAGCTCCCTGTCTCTCCTTCCTCCCCATCCACCCAGCACAAAGAATTGCTAAAAGGAGGAAGCAATGTTAGGAAAGTTGTATTCCAATTAGTTTGACTACCAACTGTCATGTGATGCTGAATAAATTAATGTTTTAAAAATTAACAATGGCTATAATCTCCAACTCTTTTCACAAGTTGCTGAGGTAGGGGTGGCTCACTTGAGGTTCACTTAGTTTGATCGCATCTAAGCTTTTCTATCAAACAAAAATGAACAGGAACCTGAGAAGAGAATGATGGGAGTGAACATGGTGTCTGTTTGTTCAGTGCTGACTTTTTGATTATTTTCGTGTGCTCTAGAGGTTTGCCTTCATCATTGTTTTTCCTCCTAGAGGGCAGGGGTCACCTCTGCTTTACTGGCTTTGTCCTATATGTAGTACAGTGCCAGGCACAAAGCACAAAGCAGCCTGTGACTGGCTTTGCGCTGGCTGCTGGAACTGAGCCCTGGAACTGTAGCCCTGGGTTAGGTCAGTGCTTGGCTTTTCTGGGTAGATAAAGATGACATTGGGTGTCCTTGGACTCTCTGATTTAACTTAGCTGTAATGCAGTTTGCATTAGTTTGGCTTGCCTCTGTGACCAGCTGCATCCCTCTCTCTGGTCCCCAGAAAAAGAGTTCTCATTTTCTGCCACACTAGACACACTCGGTTTTGTTACTACTCTGCCATGAGGGCAGGACTTGTCTTTTCATCTCTGTGGACCCCAGTGTATGTCAGCTCCTAGTTAGCAGAATTGAATAGCTACTTCAGTACCTTGTACTTGCCCTTGTATTGCCGACATGGGGGCTCATTAAAGGAAACTACCCTTGTAAGAGAGTAGCTGCTCTAAACTCAACAGCAAAATTAGCTGCCTACCCTTTGCACTAAAGCAGCTGACATCACAGTACTATACCAGAGGAGGAGGAAAGGGAGAGAGAAGGGGGAAAAGGAAGGAACATTTTTTGAACTTTCTATTTGTAGTAGAAGATTCTATGTACTGCCCCAGTTAGTTCTCACAGTGGCTTTCTGAGGTCAGGATATTCATTCTCATCTCTTAGATGAGGAAACAGAGTCAGAGAGGTAAGGTGGCTTTACTAAAGTCCTACAGCTTAGCATGTGGGAAAGAAGATCTGCCTCCCCCTGGCCTCCTTTTATACCCTAAGGGCAGCATAATTTGGGGGAAGCATTTGGATTATTCTGTGTATCAGAATATTACTTAAGGGAAAACATTTCCCCCATTATAAGCAGCTTTTCTTTTAGACTGGTCAGATGGTGAAATATCAAGCATCCAAATGTAGTTGCTGAGTAGTTTCCATATGTGGAATTCACTGCTTAATTTTCAGTCAGCCTTATGAGTATAGTTGTAATGATTTCCCTCAACTGTCACCTTAAGAGCAACCACTGATTCTACTGGTATAGCCTAGAGCAGTGTACCTAAGAGTTCCTTAAGAATGCAGATTCTTGAAGTTCCCACAGAGATGGATGTTATTGGTCTGAGACAGGGCTCTTTACTGCATTATGATGCACTGACAACATTTTTTTGCAGGTCTGGGGGATTAAACCTAGGGCCTCACTCATGCTAGCAAACATTCTGCCACTGAATTATACCCCCAGCCCACCATTGACAACACTTTAAGAAACTGGTGCACAGCAGCACATTCTCAAAGCATACATTAGGATTTCCTTATAAAATCTGGGGTACGTGATCAAATAGGTTTTGGTAGCTGTGAGTTAAGAAATAGATTTCTTTCCTTCAAGGTCTTCTTAGAGCAATTAATATGTTCATGTGTATTGTGAATGTTCAAGAGGAGGATGCAGTCAGAGGACCCATGTCTTGGGACCTTTTAATGTAGTAATTGCACCTAGTATACAGTGTGCACTCAATTAATTGCTATTTATTATGGAGGCTACTATTCTTTGTTTTAGATTTGATCTCAATTGTGAGAAGGGAAATATAGTTCAACTTCATTATTTAGAGCTAAACTGATATAACAGCAGTCTTATTTCAGGTAAAGTCTGAGTTACAGAATTTTCTTGGGTGAACATGGAACTTTATATAGGGACCTTTAAAGGCTAAGAAGGGAATGCTAAGATATGGACATGTTACAGATTCTATATCCTGCTGTAATGAATAGATGCAAAGGGTGTGAATGACTTTAACTCTCTGTTTGCCAGTAAATGCTTCTAGAATACGTTAGAAGTTTATGTTAAGTATTTTGTTAATATTAACTCAAAGGAGCCTTTCCTTCCTTGTATAGGGTGAAAATAAATTCAGCTTATCTATGTCTGAGTATCCCAAATTCTGAATGCTAGATTTGAGAGTTTTATTGCTGTATGCAGTGATTCTCAAACTTTACTGTGTGTAAAAGTGATATTCAGCATTTGTTAGAATGCAGATTCATTGTCCTGCTCTCAGGGTTTTTAGTTTGGGAATATGCAATTTTTAACAGTCACCCCAAGGGATTCCAATGAAAAAAAAAAAAACGCTTGTAGAATGTTTCTGTTTGAGGAGGCCATTAATGCTTTCAGGACACTGAGGATAGGAAGGACGACTTCTTGCACTAAGGGGAGATCTAATGATGAGGAAGAGTTAGTTCATCACCTCAAAGGAAGCTGCATGTGGATAAGCTTGGGTTATTTTGCATTTAGTGCCCGTTTTTTTCAATTTGGCCTGAAAAGAATTCTGGAGAATGGCCTCAACCTGTTCTCACTCAGTGCTCTGAAAGCTAAAAGTGATCAGAATGCTGTAGCCCTGTGTTCCATAGGATAAAAATCTCTGTGTACAGGAGTTTACCGTTGGCATTGAATTTGAGATGGGCTTTCATGATTCTTCCAAGGAAATGATGTGGCATTATTATTAAACTAAATTCATTTCCTCCTTTTTCATACTTTTTTTTTTGGTACTGGGAATTTAACCCATTAACCACTGAGCCACATCCCCAGCCCGTTTTTATATTTTACTTAGACACAGGGTCTCACTGAGTTGCTTAGGGCCTCACTAAGTTGCTGAGGCTGGCTTTGAACTCATGATTCTCTTGCCTTAGCCTCCCAGTCTGCTGGGATTACAGGCATGTGTCACCATGCCCAGCAAAAAGCTTGAACTTTAAGGATCAAATCTAACTTCATTGACATCCCAGATCTACCCTCACTAGTGTCACAACCTTGAGAGAATTTCTTTACTTCTTTGTATCCCTCTTCCCTTTATCTACACAATATGTTTAAAAATAATAACCTCATAAAGCTGATAGGAGTATGAGGCAACTTAAATAAAGCACTTGGCCCAGTTCCTGACACATGGTAGATGTTTAGTAATTGTTAATGCTCCTTCAAATGTAACAACCAATGCAATTTTACTCAGATAATTTTCTCTGAGCAAAAGACTCTATGGAAACCCCTACTTCTGTAGTTTCAGTATCCTTGTTTGAAAAATGGGGCTAACAATAGTACTTATGTCATAGATTTGTTGTACGGATTTAAATGACAGAGTGCATTTAGCAAATGCTTGGCATAGGGTAAGAGGTCAATGTTTAGTAGCTATTATTACTGATATTATTATTACACACCATTTTCTCCTTGACAATACAAAAACTCCCCCAACTAATAGAACAAATGGTATATTGCTTTGAATGAAAGACTGTAAAGATGATTTCTTGTTTTACAAAATGTTATAACTAATTATTAATTTGTGCCGGAGACCTAAATATAATTCTTGGCACATAATAGCAAACACTTTGTCACTGGCACTATCCCACCTGGAGATCTTGATAGATAAATTGGCATTTTTTAATACATTTAAGCCTGAAGTTGTGACCATGCTATATAGTAATATTGACATCTAAGAGTATCATTTTTTACTTGAAATAATATTTATTGTTCTTTTTATTAGTTCTTTTTTATACATGACAATAGGATACATTTTGACATAATTAAAAAGCATGAAATATAATTTATTCTAATTTAGTCCCCAGGGCTTCCCCTTTCCCTCCCCTCCTCCCTTCCCTTCCCTCTACTGATCTTTCTGCTATTTGCTAATAGTGTTTTGTTTAAATTAGTGACTTGTAGATATACAAGTCAGATATACAAGTCATATCTCTTATGGTGAGATTCACTGTGGTATATTCATATATGTACTTAGGGAAGTTATCTCAGATTTATTTCACTGTTCCTCCCTTTCTTACCAGTCCAGAGCATGAAGATGTTTATAGAAAAGTAAACATTCTGAGCTTCAAAACAAGATGCCATATTATTACTTTTAAGAGCAGAAAGTTAGAATTTCTGATTTCAAAATAAAACACAAAGTGTTAAGAATATGTGAATTTACAATCACAAAGTAGGATTTTTTTAGCATTTTATATAACAATTCTGACAGTGCTTTCTTGCTTTAAAAATAATTTTCATTATTCTCTTCAGAGATCTTAGGATCAGTTGTGCTACCAAAACAGGCAGGATCCTGTCATTTCAAAGATGATGCCCTTTACCTAAGTATGTGATATCCTTCCAGGGTATTACTGAACAATCAATGAAATGTAACTTTATGCACAATGTATTTTTAGTCATGAGTAAATTATATTAAAATTTTGTAAACCTTATATGGCATATTTAGTGGTTCTTTAACAAGTTAAATACTCAAGTCTATTAATATGAATGCTCCAGTCCCTGAAAATGCTCAGTAACAATACAATATGATATAATAAAAATCAGCCCATCAAGCAGATTTTGAGAATAATTTAAGTGGTATGTGGTATATGTATGTGTGAGAGTGAGAAAGGCAGAAGGAGAAGGAATGGAGGGCAAGAGAGCAAGAGTGAGAGTGGCAGCCACTGGTTGTTATATTTTGAATAAATTAATAGTTTTTGAATTTTTAAACCTGCTCAGTAGGCGTTTTTTATTTTAATGTTTTTAGTTGTAGATGGACATAATTCTTCTATTTTATTTATTTTTATGTGGTGCTGAGGATCAAACCCAGTGCCTCATGCATACTAGGTGAGTGCTCTACCACTGAGCCACAACTCCAGTCCCTAGTTTTTGAATTTTTGACAGATTCAGGAGCATGTTGACTCAGCCACTGGCTCTTATGACTTTGGGCAAGTCACTGAGTTTCTCATGTTAGAGCAGAGATGATAGTATATCATGCCTTGTTGAGACACTGACACATTTATGTTCCATGGATCAAGAGAGCTCCTTTGTGTGTAAGGTCTTTCAAATTCATATATTCTTTGGTGATAAACAACAACAAAAAACTAAGAAAACCTCAGCTGCTTTTTTAAAAACGTGGTTTGCTTTGGGAGCAGATTAAGGAAACTTACCACCACTCTTGACTAACTTCCTCAGTAGGGATAGGCATTTTCTACTGAGTGATATCAAAGTTTGCTTTTTCAGATTTTCTCATTAGGGACATATATATACAGTGTACCCCTTGGATCAAGGAATTGCACTGTTGCTTTTTAATTGAGACAAGGAAAATTTCTTATTCAGAGGATTTCTTATCTCTTGTAAGTCTTATGTGCATCTAAAATATGGATGAAAGAATAAAAATATCAGTAGAAATTGTAATATGTCTTTTTGAATGTCTTCAAGTGATGTTACATGGACACATAGAAGGGTTCACTAAACTACTATAGTCTATTTCTGTGTAACATAGGAATTCAGTATTAAACTGTCAGATATATTATTTGTGGTTCTTTCTGGGTGACCTTGGCACATTCTGGCTCTTATTGTTGGTCATGATGCCCTTACTTGGCTAAAAACAGTATTGTTCCATTTTCTAAACATCCAAATTAAATGGAACAAGGAGAAGGATTTCTGACTCATACAAATTTTTGAAAAACTAATAATAAACATAAGGAACAGGATATTGTTCTAGAATGCACTGTACATCTATTTTCAAGTAAGGCACCATGTAGTATACAGGTATTTCAAATATGCATACTCAGATAAAGAAGGAAAGCAAACATAGATTATATAGGTATAAATCAGAAAAATTCAAGCCTTATAAGGTTTGTATACGTATATAAACTACTAGAACACTAAAGTTGTCAGGAGTAGCTACAAAACATTCAAAACTTTATAAAATGTTAGAGTCAAATAAAGTATCTCAGGTATGTCTCATTGATGCTCAGAGCCACCAAATGGTTGGTGTGGAAGGGACCTCCAGTATTATCATGTTTTAAACCTCTTATTTTACTGAAGAGGCTCAGACCTAAAAAGGAGAAGTGAATTGACTGATATAACAGGCAAAATAGGAGTGGGTGGAAAGTCAGAGGAGAAATTAAAAAATGTAGTGTCAGCAGAAGGTAAGGGAAGAGAGAACGTCAAGAGCAGATAAAACCAGTGTGCCAAGTACCCCAAAGAGATCAGGGAAGATAAACAATGAAAAAACAGTACTTGGATTTGGCAAGAGGGAGATCACTGGTGACCCCAAAAGAGAAATGTTGGTACATCAGCATGAATGGAAACAGACTGTTAAGATTTAGAAACAGAATGTGGAATGGGAAAAGATAGCAACTCACACAAATTCCAGATTAGAGGAGTTGGAGAAACAAAAGGAAGAGGATGGATGAAAATAATATACCAGGTTGAAACAGAGATTTTTTTATAGGGAGCTTGGAGCATGTTTTGAAAAAGAAGGTACCCTGGGCCCTAAATGTTCTGGTTCCTATCATTGAAATAATAAATTGTGGAGCTGATTAGATACTCCAAACCAACACCATCTCTCAAAGTGGGTAAAAGGAAACAGCAAGAAGCATCCCCAAACCTGACAACATTCAAGCTAATCATAGTGTAGAAGGAAGAGCACAGGCCAAAAGTCAGGAGAACCAAGGCTATCCAGCAGTATGGTCAGAGGCCAACTTTTCACCTTTGAGTCATTATCTTTGACAAGCATATGGACTTATTACCTTCCCCCAAACCTAGAATTCATACTGAAACTTTAACATTTCATTTGCTAACTTCATTCTCCCATGTTAAGGTTGAAATATACCTTGGGAAAAATTTTCAAGAAAGCCACCATGCATGTTTACTCCTGGTTGGAGTTAAGTATTCAGGGAAACTACCTTCAACCCTTATTAAGTAGGCTACTTCAGGACAAACTTGAAAAAATGGACTCCATTCAAATCATGAACATGTTAACTGATCTCTTTGTGATTGCAAATCCTGATCAAATTCTAGATAGGCATTTCAGTTTCTTGGCAGTTGATATTCTGGCTGGTGCTTGAATCATTTTTTCAATGATTCCTATGTATGGTTAAGATGATTAAAATTATTACTGGGGGCTACAGATCAAAAGGGACATCAGCATCATTTGTACCTATGAGTTCTGCAGAGACACAATCAAGGACACAAATATTGAAAGCCATCAAATGATGATAACATTGTCAATCAGGGGCCCAAAATGTACTTAACTAGCCTAAAAGTATGTGTATTAATGCTTATATTATTTAATTCCCAAAAACTTTGTGTAATAGATATTATTATACCCTTATTACAGTTAAGGAAACTGAGACTCAGGAAGGTTAATATACAGAGTAATGCAGTTAATTAAATGGCAGTTTTGTGGGATAAAACCAAGTGTGACTCCAAATTGTTACATATATATTGGTTTGCCATTTTATTGTCTCTACTCTTCCCTCTCTTCCTGTTCTGTAGAATTTCCACCCTTCACTGAAGTCCATTTCATTCTTTCAAGAATTCCATATCTTTGGCTTTTGTTCCTATTGAAATCTGCTCTCATGATAGGATCAACTATAGAGTGACATAGTGCCACCTCTTCCAAGGGAATTTGTATCTTATATATTTTTAGTGTAGAATGAAAATCTAGGCACTCTGTTAAAGGAATTCTAGCATCAGTAAGTACTATGAGGGAAAAGAGAGCTCTAAATGAGGGCATTTGGGGGAAAACATCAGATGGCACATCCCAGAACCTGTGACATATAGCCAGGTGAACAGCACCTCTTCAAATTATTTGTAGAGTTGGCACTGGTCCCATTGCTTATTGCCTGTATTTAGATAAAAGGGAACCCAGCCTTGAGGGAAAGGGGGAAAAGGTGACCTTTAAGGTACTTTTATCCCAGGGATTCAAAGAGACTATATGATTTGATGACTTAGAGGGGTAAGCAATTATCTAGCGATATCAACTGGAAGGATCAGGCCAAAAGTAAATCTACATTCTGACCCCAGGGATCTGAGTTGGTTGTTCAGAAACGTCCTAAAACAGATCTAATCTTTGCTCCATTTAGTTAGATCATTCTCTGAGTTGTCTTGTTTCAATAGGGAAAGTCACCTTTTACTAAGAAGTGGTGGGGAGGCTAAAATCATATAGCATTTAATGTTGGAATGCCTTCATAGAGCCTTTTCATCTTATAAAGGATCTAAGTGAGGCTCAGAGGTATGTTAGAAACAAAGCTGGGGCTGGAACCTGTTTTAACCCAGGGTTCTGTTCAACATATCCTGCTATCTGATAACTATCCTTTTTCAAATTCTTATTTTCATTTAGTCCCTTGTAAGGCCAGAAAAATACAAACACCAAAGTGAGAATTAGCAAGGGAAATGACTGACTCTCTACTCAATCCCTTTCCACTGGAGGAAAGGGTGTTTTATTTTTTTCTTTTAAACAACTTGATAGCCTAGCAAAGCCCAGCAAATCCCTAGGCCTGGGTTGCATATTCTTAATTACAGATAATCATCCATTATTTGCTTTTCCAGTTGAGCTGGCTCCTGAGCAGCAGGATTTCAATGGTTGTGGCTTTGTTATGTTCACCCTGTTTGCCAGTAGGGAGAAGTGCTGAGCCTGGAACTAGGTGACCTGACTTCTTATGTCCTAGCAGGGAGTCTTTACTTGGTCCAGTGGTTCAAATATAGGCTTTGAAAACCTTACTGGTTTTTGACCTTCTCTTGGCAGGACCATTGGGTGGACCAGAGTGCACAGCATGGAGATGATTGACTTAATGACTAGTGCCCAACCTCTAGCCTCCAAACCCAGGCTTTTCTCCTGCCTGCCTGCTGCCTCCACTCTATTTGTCTGACTCACCTTAGACTTAATGGTAGTTACACATGCAAATAGCACATACATTTAGCAAGGAGCAAGCCCCAGTGATGTAGAAGCTTGCTTCTCACTTAGTTTGAAGCAAAAACAAACAAAAGGACAAACCTTCCTACAAATCTGAAATAAAACAATAGCTTACTTCTCAAAGTGTTGGAATCTGTGTCCCTTCTGGCACAGAATAGAAGGGGATAGTGCTTAAAAGAGAAAGCTCTAGAGATAGGTGTGTTCATCTCTAGTTCTGTCACTTACTAGTTGTGTGACCTTGGGCAAGTAACTTAACCTCTCTATGCCCCAGATTCCTCTTCTGTGGAATGGACCTAAGTTATAGGGTTATTTTGATTGTTGAAAGACTAAATAAATGTAAACCATTTAGAGGGATGCCAGGTTATAAGAAGTACTTGCAGCTTTTATTATTCCTAAATTATACTAAATTATTCCTAAATCATTGTATTATAATAATTCCTATTCTTATGCTATTCCTAGAAGTATCTTCAAAGAACTCACAGGAAAAATATATGAAATATGCCATGTTCTGCAATTGGTTGAAACTGCCTTTCTTTTGGTTTCTACAATTGTTTGCAAGTTAAAACATTGAGGTGATTTCCCCCTATCAGGTATGTTAATATCATTATGGCCACTTCCTCTTTAAATTGAAGTTGAAAAATTTTCTTTCATAGATGATCTTGCAGACACAACCATTTTCCCCAAAGAAGGGAGCGATCCTATTGCTGCAGCAGAAATGAATACTGTGCTGAGTACGTAGAAAGTGAAGGGCCCTTGTAAATAAAGTAGCAAATTAGCCATGATTTTGCCAGCAGTTTTAAAACAAACGGATTGAAAGAGATTTCAATAACCACATGTCTAACTTAGAGCTGCACTTGAGGCATTTAGTAAACGTGTCATTTCAGTATTGAAAACAGCGTCTAATCAAAGCATGTTTATAATTAGACATCACATATAATATCTCTCAAAATTATGTTCCACCAGGTGAGATGCCATTCCCTGGAACACTGAAATCAACTGTTCGTTAGGCCTTTGTTATTATTAAAAAGAACAGGTTGGGGGTACCAAGAGAGAATCAGATAAATGAAAGTGTTTAATTTTAATTAGAGGGGAAAAAAAACCCACACACAATATGGGTAGTCTGTATGGAGAACCTTGTGCCAGTAAAACCTGCCTCAAAAGGTATGACTGACTCTATATTAATTTAAATCAGACAGACATTGGCACTGCGTTCTTTTATTTTTCATTAACATTTTGATTTAGAACAACAGATTGCTGCAGTGAGGGGACAAGAACGGCAGCCAGTCAGCCATCTGCCGAGCATCTCGCTGACGACTCCACTAGTGAAAGAAGCTGGTGACTACGGAATGTATGCAAGAGGGACACACACCATTAGCTAAGTGACAGGATGAAAGATGGGAAACTTTGCTGGGTCAGAGGAGACAGAGATGGAGAAGGCAAAGCAGAGCCCATTCTGATTGGAATTTGAAAAGATCCAAGTTGCCTGCAGGAGGCCAATAGGCTGGCAATCTATAGAGGGTTTGCTTGTAGGGTTTTTTCCTTTTTGTTTGAAATTACAGGTGGGATGAGGAAAAGGGAAATGACAAGCTAAACACACAGTAATTTCCCATGCTTCTCACATGGGATACATTTTCCAGATCAGTGAATATTTACCCCTTTAGACATACCACTTGAGATAGAATCTTTTTCAAATGGAAGCCCCCCTCCCCCCTGGCTTTTAAATGCAGTAAAACACTGGTATGCCAAGGTAGGGGTGGGGAGAATGGTCTGCCTGGGTGCAAACAAAAGAGGGTGTGTTGTGTGTGGAGAATTTAAAGGTAGCAATACACTATCTAAAAGTCTGCTTTTAAAAAAAATTATCACCATGAACAGGCATTTCTAAATAATATCAGTGGAATAAATTCTCCTCCCAGCTGGGATGCACATCCCCCATTTCTCCTTCTCCTTGCATTCGAAAAATGAATGCAATTCAATTTTTCTGTTGATGTTTCTGGGTCTTTACTGGGAATTCCAATTCCAATACGGAGTTTGTTGTCTGGGAGGTTATTTGGCCTTTTATATCTATTTGTCCCCATGCTAAATAGTGCCAAACTGCTGGACTTTTGTACTTGGTGATTCTGCACGCATTTATGTTACTGTCACCTGTCACATTTTAGTACATCTGCTTTTAGGAGTGCCCCATTTCAAATATGCTATCTTCAGTAACCTAGAAAGTATTGAATGTTGTCAACCACAGTGAGAGAAGAGATAGAAAGCTATGAAAATAGAAGATTAAAAGCACAGTACTCTGTATCTTCTGCATAATAAGGCATGGAGGTGTGCAATGCATTGTAGGAAGTTGTTCATCAAAAATGGTTAAAATAAAAATAGCACTTGCACTGCTGTAAGACATGTGCTTCAATTATCTGGAAAATTAGTTTTGATGGAGCCATATACTCCCTTATAAAACTAGTTAAATGGATATGGCATGGTGAATGAGAAGAGTACAAGATTAGACTTAGATTTGGGTACCATATCTTGCCACTTACTGACAATAGAGCTTTTAACTTCTCAGCCTGTTTCTTTAACTGTAAAATGGGTGTAATAATAGCATTTGCCTTATCTATCTTATTGTGTAATAGATTTTCTTTCAGCCTTCATTCATGGATTGTTATAGTTTAGATACTAAATGACTCCCAAAGCCTCATAAGCTAAAGACTCTGTCCTCAGATCATGGTGCTATTGGGAGATGGTGAAGGAAGTTATGTCACTGAGGGCATGTCCTTGAAGGGGATGTTGGAACCCTGGCCCTTTTCTTTCTCTTTGGTTCCTGACCACCATGAGGTGAGCAACTTTGCTCTACCATGCACTCCCTGTTATGATATTCTGTTTTGACACAGGCCCTAAGACATTGGGGTCAGCCAACAATGGACTGAAACCTCTGAAACAATGAGCCAAAATAAACCTTTCCTTCTTATGAATCAATTATCTAAAGGTATCTTGTTATAATAACACAAAGCTGTCTAACCCATCATTGTTCCCTGCAAAGTGCCAGCATTATCATTTTTCTTACCATCCCTCATGCTGGACCTGGTACACACTTTTAGGGATCATCTCTTTTTACTTCCTTACTTGATCCATTAAACTCTTAAGACATATTTATGTTCACGCATGTATCCCAATTAATTACTGGGATCATTTCACTAAAGGTTGAGAGTTTTTCACAAAGAAAAGCTAAAGAAGAGAAGTTATCTTTAGGAATCCTGGTTAAGATGAGCTATGGGGTTTCTAGAAGTTGATTCCTTGTAATATCTGTTCCTACCTCCCCAACACATACCCACACAGCAGAACACAGGATTTGAAGAATACATTAATGATCCTTTATTAACCTTTCCTGGCTTTGTTCTCAACTTACAGTTTAACTTTATACCTTGAACAGGCCTGATGAAATATTGTTCAGGGGCTGGGATTGTGGTTCAGTGGTAGAGTGCTTGCCTTGCACACATGAAGCACTGGGTTTGATCCTCAGCACCACATAAAAATAAAGAAATTGTGTCCATTTACAACTAAAACAATATTTTAAAAAAAGAAAAGAAATATTCAGTACTGAATGGATAAGCCACATCAAGGAGTCACTTTGAGGAACTTCCCTTTTTATCAGTTGCCCCAGAGGGTCCCCATAGCCCAGGCTGGTTCCACAGGAGGTAAATATAGCATTCATTTATTCAGTAAGAATTGGAAGGTTATCCAGATGCCACCCTTACCAGAAATAGTTGTCTCTCTGACCGTGCAGTTTCCAGAATGCTCCTGATAAATTCTCAACGTGTCATTATAAGGACCAGAACATGGAGGCCCTGAGAAGTCAGATAATTTGCCTCTACTTAAAAGTTATGGTCTCCTTTATTAGCTCAATATGTATTGATTTATTGTTTTTGATTTTTAGCTCCACATGTCATGGAGAATGAAGAAGGATGCCCAATAGTGGAAAATCTACTGTATGCCAGGCAATATGCTAAGCATCTGATATAAATTTCCTCATTTAATCTGACAATCACACTAGAGGGAACATAATACTATGACTGTTACTACACTTGTGAGGAAAGTGAAGCATGGAGTATTTAGGTAACTTGCTGAAGGTCACATAGCTGGAAGTGGCAGAACCAGAATTAGAACCCAAGTCAGCTCTGGCATTAAAGTCCACACAATACTCTAATATTTGAAGCCCAAACTTGCCTACTGTAGTGACCGAAACCAAACCTCGATATCTAACCAGTTTTGCCTCCTTATAAGGCCATTGGGGCGTTGGGGAATGAAGTAAGAGGCCCTGAGATATAAATTCCAGAACTTGTATCTCTTTAGTAGAAGCCAGGCTTGAGTGAGACATCTTGGTGGAATTTGGGGCATTTTCTGAGCATCTTGAAGACCCTGAGCTCATGAGTAATAGAGGGAAAAGAAAGGGGAAGGGACCCCCAAAACTCTCCAAGGAAACTCCATGGTGTCATCTGAATTAAATATAGTTGAAGCTAGAAAGTACCTGTGAAGTCACCTAGTCCATTGCCCTTATTTTACAAACAAGAAAAGGCTCAGCCTAAACAGAGAGCAGTCACAGAGCTGGTTTGCAGTAGCAGAGCAAGGTGGGGGGAATATAAAGTTTTTTCTTCTACAACATTGTTCCCCTTAATATGTGTGTTGGAATCTCACCCTGAGCCAACCGGGGATTTTAGCATCTTGGTTTGAAGCAACCAACCCTAAATACCACATCTCCCTGCCTTCTCTTAGCTTAATTAGAAAACAAAATCACAATTCTGAGTCCATGTATGTCTTCAGGACTCATTTCACTGAGGCTGTTAGAGGATCTGGTTATCCTCACTGATTTTGAACTCAGAGATTAAACATGTCCCCAAACAGTTTTGTTTCCCTTAATAACCTATCATTGCCTCAGCAGTCATGACTCTATTGAACCTTGCCTGACAGTACTTATATTTTTAGCTGGCACCAGCTCTAGGCTAAGGTGTTCCATATGTTTACTTTCCACAGTGTAAAGTAGGCCTGAATTGGACTTGCTTGGAATTTGTTCCTTTCAAGCTTCCAGGGACAGCTTGTTGTGGCATAACAGGGTTTGGTGAACAAGGTCATTCTTCCTTTCCTTCTACCTTGCTAGTTTCAGAATTTGGCCACTCACTCCAGATGCAGGAGACCTCATCTTGGCTGGTCCCCACCTAGTGAACATTTTAGGCACTGTGATCTCTGCAGCATGACAGAGAGCTTGATGATTTCTGCAGTGCTTTCTGGCCAAGGCAGGTAGTCGCTCTGAGCAGGAGCTGGGGGGATGACCAGGCGAAGGTGAACTGCCTTTAGCAATAGGATCCCCTTCACCTGAAGGGCAAAAAGGGGCACTTCAGGATTGGAGAAGGGGTGAAACTCAATGGAAGCTATCCAGACGGCAGTGGCAGCTGAAGGCAGCCAAAATTCTGGAGCTAAGAATAGTGAGAACTCAT
>PVHX01026904.1:0-20104 GCA_004024805.1 Geosciurus inauris
GGACAACTTCTGGATGACCTGTGTCCCCTGGCCTGAGCTGGGGTTAGAGTCAAGAGAGCAGAGAGCCCAGGAGCAGAGAGACCACCCCGCCTGGGCACGCATGAAAGAACATGGGGAACCTGGACCACAAATGGCCAGAGCTCAGAGGACTGTCACCAGCCCCTGGATGCACAAACCCCCACCTGACCCTCCCAGCGCTCTTCAACATGATTCCATGAGCTGCTCCATTTTAGAGGTGCAGCAGATGTAAAGACCCAGAGGCCACTCCACTGGCAGGAGGTAGAGTCAGGTTGACCCTGGTCACCTGTCACTCCAAGCCAGTGCCCCATGGCTTCAGCACCTCCTTCGTGAATTCCGTGTCCCCAGTCCTGCATTGCTCATGTTTTCTTCATCATAGATGTGGCATTTGTCCCTAACAAGGGCCTTCTGGAGGAAAGCCCTGTGCCCTAGGGACAGAGTGTGAGGTGTAAGGAACGTGGAGGCTTGTATCAGGACAGGCATGGAGGAAAGTTTTGCAAAGTGAGGCCTTTTGGCATCCACAGACATGCCCACCATGCCCATGCAGGGCCCCTAGCCAGTCTAAACACACGCCCGCCCCATCTCAGGAGCTTTAGCCTAAGCATCTCATCCCCCCGGACCCAAGAGGCTGCATCCTATGAGAGGTGACCAGCAGAGCTGGCAACGAGCACTCCTGCTGCCCTATTAGCACAGGGAGACCCAAGCTGCATCTGCCACTTCAAAAGTGTCGCGGAGGGGTGCAGAGGCAGAGGAGCATGTGGAGCCCTGTCTGCAGCAGCTGCTAGCAGGCCGTGGTGCCTCCTCCTACAGGTAGCTCTGCTCTAATGCTCGCTTTCATGAGGAGCATCTTCCCTGCATGGAGCAGCCTTGGAAAGGAAACCCAGAGGAGGCCGGGGGAGCAAAGGCTGCCGTGTCCCAGGCAAGAGGTGCAGAATCTCTAAGGACCCTAAAGCATCTGGTGCCCAGCCCAGGCTGCAGATTGGCATCAGAAGCCAGGAGAGCATCCCTCTAACCCACAGGCGCTTTAAGATCCCCAGAGAAACTGTATGGTTTCCACTGTGACAGTCTGTGAGGCTGGTACTGTTGTTATCCCCCTTCTATGGCTGGGGAAACTGAGGCTTGAAGGAGCAAAAATAGTTGAGAATGTGGCAAAAAACACAGGTGCTAAACCACTCTGCTTGGTTCGAATTTTGGCTCTACCACCTTCTAGCTGTGTGTCTTTGGGCAATTCCCTTGGCCTCTCTGAACTTTGATTTTCTCTCCTATAATATGAGAAATAATAACTTCCCCCAGAGGTAGTTATGGGAATTAGATTGGAAAATGTAACTGAAGTGTCAGACCCATAATGCATCCTCCATGTATAGTAGCTTTATTAGAAGATCATTCCGATCAATTCAATATTTACAGAGCGCCCGGTAGAATTCATTAAGCAATACAGTCAAAATAAGCCAATGCTTCTTTCCTGGCTGACGACAATGCCATGCTCTCCTCCACGGTCAGTGGCTCTGGTGTTGTGTGGGTGCAGCTATTGAGACATATAAAACTCTAGAAGGCAGGGCCACCCAAAGCCACCTGCCCCTCTCTCCATCCTCAGAAAAGGGCTTGTGAGCTGTCACACGTGCGTGAGGTTCTGCCTGAGCTGGACCACGGGCTGCCTATGGGAGGCCTAAGGGGGAGAGGTCCCAGGCAAGCCCAGGAGGTGGGAGGCTGGAGGGCAGCTGTGGAGGTTGGGAGGGTGGGGTGTAAGGTGGCAGGTCGGGGTCTGGAAGTGAAGCTCAGGAGGTGAGAGATGGGAGGTGAGCTCCAGGAGGATCAAGTCAAGACTCGGGGGTCAGAGGTTAAAGGTGAACCTTGGCAGGTCGGAGCTTAAGCCAGAGGGCGGTGAGGGTTTGGGAGTGTCTCGGGAACTGTTAGTTTCTCGTTGCTGGAACACATCACCACAGATTTGGTGGTCTTAAAACAACTCAAATTTTAAGGAGTTGGGAGGTGTTCTTCCTCTAAACACACACACGCACACGCACACACACGCACACCTCACAATCCTGGAAGCCAAAAGTCCAGAATCAGCTCTGCAGGGCTGCAGTCAAGGCGTCAGGCATTCTGTGCCTGTGACTCCCTGTCCCTCCCCTCCCTTCTCCCACCCTCTTCCCTCCTTTCTCCAAGTTGATCTGCTGGGCTCCCTGGCAGCTCTGAGCAGCAGGAGAGCAGGGCCGCTTAGCTTTGAATCAGCCTTGCCACAGGAAAACGCCTTGCGAGGGACATTTCCTGCCACCTGTTATTCATAAATCCTAGACACATTTATTGAGTGCTGAACACTGAGCTCCATGGAAAGGATCCAACAGCCAGCCAGACAGAGGCAGTTGGTGTCCTGCCTTTGGAGACTCTGCCACCTAGCAGGCCGCTCCCAGACGGTTCCAGGGCTGCAGGAGGCCCACACCAGCCCCACACAGTCCCTTGTCCATTTTCCAAGAATGTTCAAGTCAGCTGCTGCACATATCCATTGTTAAAAATTAAGTTATATTAACTGTGGTTAAACAAATTGTGTTGGACACAAAAGTAGTAAAGCTAAAAACGCATGGTGTCAGTTAATTCGCTGAGTTTAACTGTTACCTAGGCACCTGGGGTTATGAACACCCAAAGAATCTGTGGGGCAGAAACACCATATATCATGATGGCCCTGTATCTCTTCCCAACTCCAAGCTCAGGGCTGTCGATGCTGGTGTTTTGAAACCAGAAGCATTTATACCATGGAACCTGACAAATGCCACTCAGCAGGCTTTTTTTTTTTTTTTTTTTTTTAATGAAAGTCCATCACTAAACATTTGCAGCACACTGCCACTTGTCCCTCGCTGTGGAGCCCCAACCGTCTTAGACCATCTTGGCTCTTGGCTGGAAGTTGTGGTGCAAGAGGTGGGTGCCTTGGTTGGGGAATACTCCAAGCCCTTCATTCCATCCTCATGGACCTCTGGGTGGGTGACACACACAGGCCCTGGATCTCCATGTCCCAAGCAGGGGCCTCTTGCTCAAGGTTCTGGCTCACCTCCTCCAAATAAAATCCAAGCATTGCTGTGCCATCAGAAAACAGCTGTTCCCCCAAATCTCGCAGGGCTTCATTCTGATTACAGACGCAGCTGGACGGCAGCTCCCAGGCCGACGTGTAACTAACTTTCACTTTACTCACATTCTCAGGAAAATTGACGATTTTCTGCCGTTTTATTACACTTGACGATAATTTAAAAGGCAGGTTTAGTGCGTCCATAAAACCCACTTTGCAACTAGCTTGTGATAGTAGGAAAATATATTTGACCAAGGTCTTTGGTTTGGCGTCGAAGAACAGAGGCCAGGATGACCTCCCCGCCCGAGAATAGCCTCCTCTGCTCCTGGAACCCCAGTCTGTTGTCATCTCTCCTCAGGGAGACTGTGGGGCTGGCCCCGGCCTCTTCCCTGTAAGTCCCCAGCTCAGCCAGACTGAGCCAAATGACACAGGCCTCATCCCTGAGGATGGCTGCTCAGGAACTACAGCTCCTGGGAACTCTAGCCACGTGCTTGGGTACTCACGCACCGAATGACCCCTCTGTCGAGGCCCTCCAAGGGCAGAGCTGGCTTCCAAAAGGGAATTTATAGCCAGCTAATCAAAGCTTAATTACAGCAGCTCAGCAGGCTCCAGCAGGAACTCAGGCCGGAATGGTTTTGCTCAGAAACTTTTTACAACCTTAAGCAGAAGCAGCAAATTAGTAGAAGCCAGAAGAAACTCATACTGCTTTCACCGTGTCCCCAAGCCAGCAATCTGCAGTCACACTACGGAGTGATGGGAAGGAGGAGGTAGGGCGCACGGGCAGCCCAGGCGTGGCCCCCATGGACACGGGCTAGTGCCAGAGACTCAAGCTCCGGACCCCTTACCAGGGGGACTAGGGGGGCAGCCTGACATCTCCTCCCCTCTTCTCCCTCTCTGCAGCCGCTGGGCTTTGCTAAAGGATATCATGCTCCAAAGGCCTCCCTCCCCACTTCTAGGCATCCTCTCCCCTGGATTCTTAACTCCTGCTGCTTCTGATCAAAACATTCTTCTCCCTCCCCCACCTCCATATTTCAAAATTCCTCTCCTCTGCACAAATTGCCAGTCTACCATCTAACTCCACTCTTGTCCAGCCAAGGAACTATTCCCGGTGGGAGCATGGGACAGGAACTGGCAGTCATTAATCGGAATCGGGAATGTCTCCAGATCCCCACTCTACACCCCTGTGCCCACACCCTCCTGAATGCACACCCCACATTCATGGAGAAAAAGCAAACTTGGAAGCCATTTTGAGCCAGACAAACCTGACTTTGAATCTTGCCACGGTCACCCACTAACATGGGCTTCTTAGGCCAGTAGTTCTAGCTGTCTGGGCCTCAGCGCCCTTCTCTGTGATATGGGAATAATAAAATCCATATTCGGAAGTGACTAGGAGATGTTCCATTAGGTGACTAACGGCAAGTAACGCCACACCTGTACGAAGCAGCCTTCACTAAACCATGGTGATCATGCTCTGTTATTCAATAGATAGTCAACATCCATAGACATTACAGTTGCCTCCTAAAAAGAGGACCTGGGGTTCCAGGAAGAAGGAGAGCTCAGACTCCCTGGTCTGTCATCAGTGGTCACACTCAGAAGGCACCAGCTTTGCAGCCAGACTGGGGAGAGGGTCCCCCAAGGGAAGAACAGCATAAAGCAATAGGTGCCGTGGGACAAAAGAAACATGGGGCCCCTGCAGCCTGTGGATGCACAGGGCAGGGGTTTCCTGCAGAGAACGGGTCAGAGTGCAGCTTCTAGGGGTGCGGGCAGGGGGAGCCGTCTGCAGGGCTGGTTTCAATTGTCAGTGAAAGTGGGCTTCTGGAATTAATCATTTTATTTACGAATTACAAGAGGACTGAGACCTGCTACAGCCTACGTCCACGCTTCCCCTCGACTTTATGAACTTCTCCGACAATGAATAAAACCGCTGTGGCATGACAGGCTCCTGTATTATTCTGCGCGGATTCTTTATTCCTAATGTCATCAATTACAATAATCAGATCGCTGTAACAGGGGGCTGCTGCGGAGGGGCAGGCGTGCGAGACCAGGGCTGTTCAGAAGCGCTCACTCGTGCTTCTGAAGCACCGTAAGATGGCTGGAAAATGTGATTGCCCTTAAGTTTTAAATTACCTGCAATCATTAAAATACTCTAGTTCATATTCATAAAGCTGTGATTATATTTTACATACCCAGTAAACACTTTATGAGAAAAATCCACAATTCTGAGACGAAATAAAGAGGCTAGATCTGGCAGTGTCAAAATGCTATGGTGTTGGCGCGAAATCAGCCCAAAACACCGAGGTGGGAGTTGAACACCGTCCATGGGACGTATTCTGTGCCCTGGTGGTGGGTGGTGGGGTGGGCTTGCAGAAGGATATTAGGTAGATGAGAGAGGGAGGGGTGGGCAATGGGAAAACGGCCCATGTCCAGAGCTTCTCTATGTATCCTCGGCCCGGCTATCTGAGTAACTCTGTCCATTTGACTCATGTGACAGATACTGGTGGGGAAAGGTCGTGTGGCATGCCCAGCACCATGAAATGCACAGTCTTGGAAGAGGAAAATTTGTTATTCTGATGTGATACATAGAAAAACTGAAGCTCAGAGAGGTTAAGTGGTTTTCGTAAGATCACACAGTAAGTGAGAAAGTCAGACTCCAAACCCAAGTCTGTGTGACTCCTAAGCCCACACCCCACACTTGGTTAGGTACCAGGTTCAAGATCACATGGTAGACAATGGCAGACTGGTGCCCTGCTGGCTGGTTGGGGCATGTGACTGGCCTTGCTACCTGACTACCTCAAGGTTCAAGCACTCTTTATTGTACCCTGTCATATTGTGATAGGGTCCCCTTGTCCTTAGTGTTTGATGGGGCATCCTGTGTGAAATGTCCAGGGTGCTGCCCATTAGACACTGGATCTGAAACCAAGCATTTTGCAAAAACTCTTTGACTTTGGAAAGATAAGGAATCCATTTCCTTTTGTAATTTTTGAATAAGATACTTTTTGACAGCAATGATTCTTAAGGAAGGCCAATAAAAAAAAAAATACCCCTCTGCCCACTGGAATTGGAGCCCTGGAGACGGAGATTCCAGCAGTTTGGGTGTAAGAGCAACAAGGTCTTAATAGGCTGAGCCCCAGGAACTGAACTCCCGCTCCACGTCGCAGACCTGCCCTCGCCTGCACACATTCTGCTTCCCAGAGGAAACAGAGAAGATGGCGTGACCTCTCTGCCCGGAGGTGGAACCCACAGGAAGCAAGGACCTCAGCTGAGCATGCTCAGTGCCGTCGGCCAAATCCACCAATCAAAGGAGCAGGTGAGAGAGGGAGGCTTCCGGCCAGGTCCTGGGGGGCTACTCCAGCAGAGCTACTCTCCCTGGAAACCAGAGTGGTGGTCCCGGACCACTCCCCCCACCCCACAACCAGTGAAGACTGTCAGGGAGAGACCCTTCCTCATCTCCTGGCCCCCACACCTTCCCTTTTGCAAGTGACTGCAGGCACCGGGCACACACGTGCCATTCAGTGCCAGCTGTGGGAGAGTCTCTGGGGTGGCTCAGCTGTCCTCGTGGCCATACCTGCTGGCAGAGCCAGCCCACCCATTACAGGTGGGTGGGGGCTTTTCCAGGGGAGTGGTGACCCAGAGCCCTGCCGCCATCGTGCTGAACCCTTGGGTTTTGGCCCAGCCTGGGCCATCATCCCCCAGGGGAGCCATCCACCCGCTATTCCACCCAGTCCCAGTATGACCTTGGCTGGGAAGTAAGAAAAGGTCCCCAGGAAATCCCTTCTCCTTAAAATTCTGGGGACAGAAGCTGCTTTTCCAGGTGTGTACTCCTCTGGAGCTTTAGCAAGTAGTGGTCATTAGTGAGCCTGGGTTAGAGCGCCATAAAACAGAGCTTTGAGCGGCTTTGGCCATGCCCTGCTGGAGTTCAAGGGCCACTTGGGGGTCTTCTCATGTGTCGGGAGCTGCACCACACGCCTGCAGCCTGCTGTGAGATCCTGGGACCCCAGGGTTGGCATCCCAGAACCCCACAGGGCAGACAGAAAAGGTGACATTGGTGCTAAAGTTGGAACAGTGTCCTTTCTCTAAAATTCATGTGTCAAAACCTAACTGCCAAGTGGTAGCATTGGGAGCAGGGCCTTCAGGAGGTAAGTCTCCAGGGTGCGATTAGGTGCTTACTAAAGAGGCCTCCCCCGGATCTGGCCTTCCTAGTCCTCCTGCCTTCCACCATGTGAGGGCCCCAGAAGGAGCTGCCCTCTTGGAAGCAGAGTACAGTTCTCTCCAGACAACAGTGCTAGCGCCTTGAACTTGGACCTCCAGTCTCCAGAACAGTGGAAATAAATTTCTATTGTTTACAAACAGTACCCAGTCGGTGGTGTTTTGTTTTAGAAGCACAAACGGACCCACATACCCAGTATGTGTGGTAGACAGCTGCTCTGCGGGTCCCGACTGACAGCCACGCTGCACGCCAGCCCCAGAGGCAGCTGGACCCAGCTCAAGAGAAACAGAGAGAGTCTGTCTCTGAGGCCAGCTCTGATCCATCTGTGGTGGCTGCCTGTGAGCCGTGCTAAGGAGGACGCTGAGACCTCCCAAAGAACAGGCTGGGCCCAGGTTCTCAGAAGTATGCCAGGTTCTGGTTGTTCCTTAGCCCCACCCCAGTCCTCCAGCAGGTCTTAACATCACTTTCAGATTCACCTGCCTCTCCCCATCCCATGGCCTCCTCTGACCAGACCTCCACCCCTTCTCACCAGGGTCCTCCAGCCACAGCCTCCAGGCTGTTCTTCCTGCAGCATCCTTGACTCCCCCAGGCCACCCTCCTTCCAGAAGGCTGTCTGAAACCACCAATCCATCATGTTTTAAACCCCCCGCTATGATTCCACAGCCCAGCATCACCTGCACCCTGTCCACCAGCCACACTCACCATCACCTCCTGCCCAGCACTGGGCCAGGCCCCAGCTTCCCCCACAGTCACCCAGGGTGGAAGGAAACACAGCAATCTTCCTTTTTTTTCTGCATTTGGACTCAGGTTTCTGGGGAGTCTGGTGAGAGGTAAAAGGGCCAAATTGAGAGAGCTCAGTCTCCCGAAGTCACACTGAGGGTGTGAGTCTCTCCTAATCTTCAGGAAGGGCATGAGAGGAGTAGGCAGACAGAAGGGACAGGCTTCTTCTCCCAGAGTGGACATTTCCTCCTGGAAATATGAGGACAAGGGACTAGGATTCTCCTGATGTGCTTCCCGCCTCAGGGACCTCACACACACTGTTCCCACAGCCACCAACACTTCCACCCTGACCCTCGGCCTACCCGACCCTGCCCTCCTCTGGCACTTAGTGTGAGTCCCTACAGCTCCAAGCAGCCTTCCTGGTTCCCATGCCAGGCGTTCTCCCGGCCCCTCACCTCCTCCTTCAGGCCACTCATCATGATTGAAATTAGACATGTGAGCCGGGTACTGTGGCACACACCTGTAATCCCAGCAGCTCAGGAGGCTGAGGCAGGAGGATCACAAGTTCAAAGACCAGCCTCAACATCTTAGCAAGGCCCTAGTGCAACTCAGTGAGAACCTGTCTCTAAATAAAATATTAAAAAGGGGCTGGGGATGTGGCTCAGTGGTTAAGCGCCCCTGGGTTCAATCTCTGATACGGAAAAAAAAAAGAAAGAAACGTGTCCCCATTAAGATGAAAGTGCTTTGTGGGCAGGGCCCTCGTCAGGCTGTTTCACTGCGGGACACCCGAGCCACAGCTTTGGGAGGCACCCATTTCAGCATTGCTGAGTGATGGCTGGATGAAGTCCTCAATGTAGCGTCCGTTGACACCAGCCAGCAGGGGCCAGGTCAGGCAGTGGCGGCAAATACCTCCAGGCCCCAAGGGCCTAAATCAACCCAGGTCTGTTTCTCACACACGCTGGAGGTTCCTCCTGGTCCTCAGCTTCTCCCTCTGGGAGTCAGGCTGACAGAGCAGCCAGTAGCAGTTTGTTGCAGGTCACTGTGACAGAGGAAAGGACTCTAGTAAATGCCACTCTGGCTCTTAAAGCTTCAGGTATCACCTGTACAGGTTCACCTGTACCTCAGAAGTCAAAGTCATGTGATCATCCCTACAAATCCAGTCCTGCCCAGTGCCCAGGAAAACCGGAAACCTTTGGGGGCAACACTATCATGCTGCCCATTCAGTCCCTTCTACACAGCATGGGTCTTGCTCTGTCTTGGTCCTGGGCATGAACATGAGTCCCAAGCCATGCTCTCTAGAACCCCATCCAACATGGCAGCCACAGGTGACTGACTGCCCAGTACTCGAAATGCAGCTAGACTGAATTTAGAGGTGCTTCAAGTGTAGAAACACACAACTTCAAAGATTTGGTATAACAAAAAGAATGAAGTATCTCAATAAATTTTCAGATTTCCTATAGTTTGGATCCTCAGTGTCCCCTAAAGGTCTATATGATAAAGGCTTGGTCCTCAGTCTGACACTACAGAAACTATAGGAGCTGGTGGAAACTTCAGGAGGTGGGCCTAGTAGGAGGTCTTCAGGTCACTGGGGCCATGCCCTGAAAGGGGGACTGTGGGACCTTGGTCTCTTCTTTCTCTCTTTTGCTTCCCAGCCATGACTTGAGCAAATTGTCTCTGCCACACATTCCTTGCCATGATGCCCTGCCTCACCACAGGCCTAAAAGCCAAAGGGCCTGAAGATCATGAACCGAATGATCCTAATGAACCGAATGATTCCAAAACAGTGAACCAAAATAAACCTTTTCTCTTTGTAAGTTGATTATCTGGGATATTCGTTACAGTGACAGAAAGCTAACTAACACAATGTAGAAATGATATTTTGGGATCTATTGGGTGAAGAAAAAATATTATTAAATTTAATGTCACTTGTTTCTTTTTACCGTTTTTTTTTTAACTATTTTAAGACTTTTTTTTCAGTTATAGATGAACACAATGTCTTTATTTTATTGCTTTGCATGTGGTGCTGAGGATCGAACCCAGGGCCTCATGCATGTGAGGCAAGCGCTCTACCCGCTGAGCTACAATCCCAGCCCCTCTTTTTACCGTTTTTAATGTGGCTACCAGAGGATTTTTAAATTACATGACATGAACTCTTTATAGGTCACATCAGATTTCTTTTGGGACACCGCTGCTCCGGGCTTCTGATCCTGGCCAGGACATGGCCTGAGCGTGGCAATGAGCAGATGAAGTCAGGCAGCCCAGCTGCGAGAGGCAGGGAGCCAGCAGGGCACAGTGAAATCTTCTCAGCCAAGGCTTTGCCTGGCCAGAGCCTTCAGTCATTTGCAAAACCCCAGGACCGCCCCTCCTTGGTGAAGCTGCGGCTGCCCCCAGCCAGGCTGGGACCCCTCTCTGGGCTGCGGGGCCCCTTGCTATCTATGGCAGGCAAGCCGCCGGGAGTGACGAGGAGCGTCTCCTCCACAGTCTGGTGCCCAAGAAGCCGCTGCTAAGAAGGCGCTCTCGCCTGCGGAGAAGTGTTAATAAATATTTACCAAGCCTTTGATAGCGCCCAGGGAGGACACAAATCAAGCCCACGGGCTCTGGAACAAGCCTCCCACAGGACTGGCTGAGGCCCCACTGCCGCCGCAGGGCCAGCAGCCCACTGACCTCCGCCTGCCCGCACCTACCCCGAGTGGCCCAGCCAGCCGGTTTACAGAAGCCATGAAATAGGGCCATCTCTCAATATCGATTTTGTGCTTCTCCCTGCGACCGCCGCCCTGGATAACTCACACTGTATGGATTTTTCTATAAACCCCCAAATTAATATCTGCAGCAGGTGGGAATAAACTGCTGCTGGACATGGAGAACATCCTGCACCCCACCCAGCCTGGGGACTCGAGGATGCGGGGCCTGTGGCCACCCATCCCGTGCCTGGACCCTCGGGTTGGTGTCTGCTTTGTAGGCACAGTGGCTGACTCTCCCTGGGGCAGGGAAGGAAAGCACTCTGGTGCTTTCTGCGTGTAAAGGAGGTTGTGCCTGCAGGTAGTGTAAATGAGGTCACCCAGGACCTTGCAGTCACTAAGAGACTCTCCCCCACGGGAAGGAAAGAGCAGCATCTTTCATTCGGGGCACTTTAGTTTGTTCCCAGCTCCACCACCAACCTGCTGTGTGACCTTGGGGAGTTGCTTATCATCTCTGTGCCTTAGTGTCCCAATCAATAAAATGGGGATAATGTAATATTAACATTACAGGATTGTTGTACTGGGGCTCATTTACTTATCCAACAAATGATTTTGACATGGTTAAGAGCAGTGAGAGGAACAAGTGGGATAATGACCTGAAGTCTAACATGGGACGGCCCTGGAGGCAGGCGATCTGAGAGGTGTTTCTGAGGAGGAGACAATTGAGCATACACCTGGAGGGTGGGAAGGCACCAGCCAGACCAAGAACTGGGAAACAGCATACTGGGCAGAGGGAACAGCATGCGCAAAAGCCCAGAGGCAGGAAATAGTAAAGGGAGGTGGCCGTGGGAACATGCCCAGCACCTTTCCTACAGGAAGCAGGAGGACGTGAGATTACCTTTTCTGCTCTGAGACCCATTAGGACGGTGAGTGGAACCAGGTCATCAGTAGGGAGAGGGAGGATCTAGTATCACTGTTCTCCAGCTCCTCTCTTCTGGGTTCAGCCACAGAACTATGAGGATCACCCTCTCCTGGGTAGGGACCAGGGACACAGCACTGTCCCGGGGAGTGGAGAGGAGCTGGGTGAGCAGTAGGAGAGGACCCGTGTGGCGAAGTGATAGGAGCCAGCCAGCAGGGCGTGTCCAGCAGGACAAGCCCTCCAAGGGCCCAAGACCTGGCGGGGAGCAGGCTCACTGATGGAAGTGACGAGACTCCCCCAGCTGGGCCACGTCCTCGCAGCAGACGCGGCTAATCCAATGGTCTTTAATAAAACTGCTAATTGGGTTGGCGTCTCCCTGGGGCCTGGCCGAGCTGGTGGGCTGCTTAGCTGCTCCCTCTTCCTTCCCACGCCTGGTGCACTCTCTGCTTCCGTGAATTAATTCCACTTGACGTTCCAGGAACGCAGAGGCAGACCAGTTAGAGCCGGAGGACCCTCCTGGCTGGGGTCGGGCGGGAGCACGCATGGGCAGGGTGCACGCTTTTGCTCATGGGCAGGACAGGGAAGGCTCGACCCCTGCCACCAGCTACCTGGG
Organism: Geosciurus inauris; assembly: GCA_004024805.1. Taxonomy (NCBI): domain Eukaryota; kingdom Metazoa; phylum Chordata; class Mammalia; order Rodentia; family Sciuridae; genus Geosciurus; species Geosciurus inauris. The sequence continues at coordinate 12,211 of PVHX01026904.1, forward strand.
CTCCTGTCACAGATCCTGCACAGTCACACCACTTGCCAGTGTAGGTCTGATCCTACCGAGGTTACCCACGTAAAGAGCTCAATGACCACAAGCCCCTGCTCTCTGGCCCAGCGCCCGGCCCTGCATCAGGTTTCTGGGCCTCCGCCCCCCTGCTGGACCACGCCCCTTCCCCCGCTGGACCACGCCCCTTCCCCCGCTGGACCACGCCCCTTCCCCTGCAGGGCTGCATCCTGCTGCCAGTTCCCAGCCGCTTGCTAGGACAAGCTCCATCCTCATCCTCCCCCCACCTTCCTGAAGCAGTTCAGGTCCTGCCACTGACAGCGTCCTCCATCAGGCTGGTTTCCCAGCCCTGTGCTTCCCAGCCCCTGCCTCAGGACAAGATTCTTTCTCCCACAGGGCATTGGACCCCCAACCCTGAGTTTCTGGACTCTGCCTTCACTCTCTCCCTCCTGCTCCCATGTGCCCCATACCCAAGACAGTTCCCACTGACATCTCACACACCTGTGTGTGTGTGTGTGTGTGTGTGTGTGTGTGTGTGTGTGTGTGTGTGTGAGAGAGAGAGAGAGAGAGAGAGAGAGCGCGTGCGCGAGAGAGAGCATGGATGTGCATCCATGTGTGTGTGCAAAGAATATCCAGGGAGATCAGAAGGTGTTTGGGGTGCAGAGATGTCAATCTAGTGGCAGACAGGCTGCAAAGCAGGCAACAGCTGGGCTGGGCTGGGCTCAGGGAGTTGGAGAGTACCAGGAAGGGCAGCCTGCTGCAGGAGGGCAGGCCTGAGCTGAGGCTTCAAGCACAGGCAGGACAGGGGAGCAGAGACCGGGCATGGTGAGCACAGAAATGCAAAACCAACCGAGGGTTAGTGGAGGACCAGAAAGCAGGGCGAGTGCAGGCTCGGGGCAGTGTCCACAGAGCACAGGGAGGGACCAGGGGTTGGACCTGTGCATGGACAAGAGTCTGGTGCTCACTCCTGTGGCCCTAGTGGGACCCAGAACCATGCATCTACAGGGTGCCACGGGGGTGGCATATGGCCCTGTTCAGGCTGCAGACTTACCCTGTAAAAGTGGGAGAAGAACACGGGAGGACTGGCATAGGGCTGGGCCCTCCAGCAGGCCAGGGGCAGCTGGGGAAAAAGGGTACAGGGGGCAGCAAGAGCAGGTGGCCTGGTGATGCCCTCCAGGGCCTCAGACTGAGTTGGTAACAGGAGAGGAGGCAGGCTGAGGACCAGCAGCACGGAGGAGGAGGCAGAGGCCAGAGCCACCACACAGGGCCCGGCCCTCAGCCACCCTGCAAGGCAGGTGTCATCAGACCCGCTGCAGAGATGGGACATGGGGCTCAGGAGCATGAGGTGGCTTGCCTGGAGCCACACAGCTCATTACTCCCACGGAGTCATGAAAAAGGACACTTAAAGGATAAGAGGTGGTAGACACAGGGGGTGGCTGTTAAAATGTCAACGCTGCATCAGTTTTGAGCATTAAGGGCCAAGGTGTGGCGCAGGGTGGCCAACATGAGGATGTTCAGGGACTGAGAGACCAGAGCGCTGGACAGGCTGTTCACACGGCCACCTGAGACCCCCAGGATAGTGGCAGAACATAGGGAGACACAGTCCCCATGAAATCTCCCTCTCACCTCCCCTCCCTGCCTCCTCCCCTCTTTTCTTCTTTCCTCCCTTTCTTTTTCCTTACGTTCACTCTTTCAATACATCAATGTCCCACACAACACCCAGGCTCTAGCCCTGAACCAGATAAATGAGCCCTCGTCCTTGAAGCACTTACATTCTGGTGGCAGACGCAACACAAAAAGCAAACAAATAGAATGATCCCAGTTAGCGTTGAACCCATGAAGAAAATCCACAGACTGACATGGAAGAGAGAGGTGGGTCCCAAAGCCCAGGCAAGGCTTTCCCGCTCTGAATCCAACTGGTGGGAAGGAGCCAGACCTGTAAGGACCTGTGGGGACGGCATTCCAGAGAGGCCAGCGTGCCTGGGCAGGGGAGGGGGCAAGTTGGAGGTGCAGCGGATGGCTGGGAGGGGAGCACGGGAATGAAGTTCAGGACTGCAATCTATTGCAGCTGCCCTGGGAATCCACCGGAAGCTTTCCATCAGGGCAGGAAAAGAAGCCTGGATTCCTGTGTGAAGAGCCCGCCCTGACGGCTGCTGTGTGGAGGACAGACGGCAGGGGCAAGGAGAGGAAGCTGAGCTGGCAGCCGGGAGCCCCTGGTGAGCCCAGGGCACAGAAGCTGGTGAACAGAACAAGGGGCAGGGAACTGGGAGAACGTGGGGTCAAATTTGAAAGGTATGTGACTAAAGAACTGTCCCCAAGAAGCTGGCAGTCCCAACCCTCCCTGTGTGCTCTGCGAGTACCTCCTGTGCCATCCATTCATGCTTAGTGAGCACATACAGTGAGCCAGAGATGGCTGAGGACACATCAGTAAACCAAAGAGACAACTCCCTGCCCTCAAGGAGCTTCCATTCTAGAAGGACAGAATGAGACAAGAAATGCAGAGGGTAAGTGCTGAGGGGGAAGCAAACAGGGATGGGAGTGGGAGGAGGAGGGTAGTCCTTTTAGACCAGAGGGCCAGCAAAGGGCTTGCAGAGATGGTGACATGCGGTGAAGCTCTGGATCAGCTGAAGGATCCAAACATGTGGATACCTGGGATATGCATTCCAGGTGGGGCGAACAGCACGTGCAAAGGCCCTGAGGTGAAAGAGAGGCTGGCATGTTTAGGGAATAGTGAGGAGCCCCGGGTGGTTGGAGAGGAGTGAGCAAGGGAGATGCTAGCTCCCAGAATTCTACCATGAGACTTACCATTTCACAGACGAAGCAGGAGGAGCAGAAGAGAGAGCGCTTGACTGGTGGTCAGGTTGCAGTACATCTCAGTCGGGTCTTAAGCTCAGGTTGGTTCCCAAATCAGTGCACTCAATAAGCACTGCCATCACTTTGTGTCACAAACAGAAAGGGACAAGATGAGGGGTGGCCCCTTGGCCACCCAGGACAGCACAGTATCAACCAAGTGCTATTATTCTAGTATTGCTCCATTTTATAGAGACAGAACTTAAGTCGGTTACCTGAGTTCTGGCTTCAAATGCAGCTCTGCCTGACTCCAGAGCCCACCCCTGCACCAGGCATAGTGGCAGCTGATCTGTGTTTGGATGGGGGGGCACTCAGTCCAGGAAGGGGGAGTGAGCAGCAACAGTGAGGCACAGACCTCTCACATTGGGCTACAGCCTGGCATTTCATCCACTCATCCGTCCATCCATACGTCCACCTGTCCACTCATCGGTCCATCCTTCCATCCACTAACATATCTGTATTCCTCTGTGCTGGGCATCTTCCTACAGGCCCCGCAGCAATGGGGCTGGCGTTAGTGGTGGCCCCTTGGGTTAGTGCTGACCCCTTGGCCACAATCCACACTCCAGAACCAGTCAGGCAGCCCCACCCACCAGCTGCCCATCAGAATGACACATCCTGGGACTTCTTGTCATTCCCCATCCTGGATTCCATTACGAGGTGTGATTGCTGAAGTAATAGACAGATAACGGATCTGTCCGAGCCCCGCCTGGCGCACTGGGCAGCAGCCGGGTTTTTCCCATTAGCCACAGGGCTTGACGGACAGTAATGGATTTCATACTGATGCCGGAGCCTGCGGCAGATAATTCCATGATAACGGTTTATCAGGCACTGACGGGAGTAATGGGTAATCACCAGGCAGAAAGCAAACCCGTTAGGGCGCCTTGGCCTCTGCCCAGCCTGGCCGTACCTCTGTTGTGCCAACTGCCACCTTTCCAGCTCACAGGGCCAACTCCCATCTGTGTGAGGAAGGACGGCAGAGCGGCCAATCCGTGGGCACACGTGTGTCTGGGCCAAGCCTGGCTGGGTCCTCAGTGACCATTTGCAGAGATCAACAAATGACGCATCCTGAGGCAAGCCCCAGGCACCTTCCTGTGTTCCTGGACTCGCACCACTGGGACTTTCAGCCAGCTTGGGAGAAGGAGTGGGGGTTTCTGAGGCTGGCCTCATGAATAATTCATGAATTTTAACTTGGTGCAAAATGCCTGTTCTGCTTACAGATTTTGATTGTTAAGATGTTGGCAGTTTCCAGATTTCCAAGATACCTCCCCAAAAAGGACCAGGTCTAGGACCCCAGATCTGGCACAGGGGTAGATCGCTCCAGCCACAGGTGGTAGGTACCAGCCACACACAGGAGAGTCCCTTCTGAAGACCAGAGGAAGGGTCTGAGGAGGGGAGGGGCCTAGGCCTTGATCTGCACACCCTTCCAGGAAGGAGTTCTTACTGTTTCCAACCCTACTTCACAGGCAAGGACACCGAGGTGGGGGAGGTAGGTGATCTGCCTGCAGTTGTACAGCTAGTAAAAGGTGGAGCCAGGACTCCAGCCCAGGTGGTCTGGCTCCAGAGCCTGGGATCTGACCATGACTACTGCTTGCAGCTGGCAGTGACCTGAAGCCAAATACACCCCACCCAACCATAGATCCTGGTTCAGTCCCAATGGAGCCATATGGGTAGGGATGGGCTGAAGCTGTCTCCTAGGGCTCCCAAGCAGGACACCCACACCCCTGGCCAATTCTGCATTTTTCAATGTCAGGTGAGCAGCTTCTAATCAGCCACATGGGCATGTCAGCAAACACCACAAATCAAGCTTTTATCCCCCTCTGCAGAGCTGGTTGTTAAATGTTCACTAACACACCACTGGGTCTGGGGTTAGGGGATGACAGATGTCTGAGCGGGGTCTGTAAGCATAGGGAGGAAGGAGCAGGTAAACCAGAGGACCTGAGCTCAGTCAGGACTCTTTATTTATCTTGGCATAACCTAAGACTCCATTCACTCATTCATTCAATCATGCATCCAACACATATTAGCTTAGCATAAATATGGACATTGGAGAAAATAGACCAGGTGCCAGGAGAGCCCCAGATGCAGGAAGGGGCAGAGTAGAGTGGCTGGGGAGCAACATTTCTGGCAGAAAGAAGAACGATCTCTTTCAAATGTAAATCTGAGCTGGTACAGTAGCTCATGCCTGTGATCCCAGCAACTCGGAGGCTGAGGCAGGAGGATAGCCGGTTCAAAGCCAGCCTCAGCAAATGAGCAAGGCTTTAGGCAACTTAATGAGACCTTGTCTCTAAATAAAATATAACAAATGGGGCTGGGGGTGTGGCTCAGTGGTAGACTCACTCAGCGCTGTCCGTTTTTCCCCAAACACATCCCAGAGTCTGTGATTAGATGTCTGTTTGATTATTTAACCAGTATCTGTTGACCACCCCAGACCCAAAGCTTCAGAGGACAGTATCTTTGTCCTCTTTGAGCACCAACACAGACAGATGAACGATGGAATGGCACACCTGGGCAGAGGTAAAAGCGTGAGGCTGTGAAGGAACCTCAGCACAGCATGTGGAGGGAGGTGGGGGGAGGAGGGTTTCAGGGCTGTCCTTCTTAGGGAAGAAGCACAGTGAGACCCTCATTCCTGTACTTTTACCCTTGGGGAGAAGGACCAAGGCAGACAGACAGACAGCCAGGAGCCAGCCCAACTGCCTAGGGGAGGCCAGCAGCTGAGCTGGAAGGATGCTAGCCCCCTCCCCTTCCACCCCTGTGGGCCTCGCACCAGGGCTAATTAAACTGGGTTTGCTCACCCAGGCCCTGGAGGGGCCGGCTCCAAGCACTCCAGATGGGCTTTATTTGTCAATTTGAAAACTAATCTCTGACTATTTAAACAGCAGCTTATCCAGGCCCAGACCAGGATTAGCATTTGGCACCTTGGCTGAAGAAGGTGGGTGGCACTCTCAGGTGTTAGGCAAGGATTTTGAGGGTGTATTTCCTTCTAGAAAGAGGAAGCGCCCAGCTCCCCGCTCAGCCCTGCCTCATCAGCAGCTCTCTCTACAGAGCTTTCTCCCCTTAGCCCTTCTCCCAGGGTGCACTCCTGTCCTGGAGCCCCAGATTCTGGAAAAAGCAAGCAAAGACTGTCCCTAGACCTCCTGGAAGGTGTGCAGCCCTACAGGCACCTTGACTTTGGCCTTGAGCCCTCTAGAGCTGGGAGAGTAAGCGCCTGACGTTCTAAGCCGCTCTTAGAGTAGTACTTTGTTACTACAGCTCTGAGAAGTGAACCTGTGCCCACTACAAGTTCTGGCCTTGAAACCAGCCAGGGAACCAGGTGGAAGTGATTGGTGTCCAGAAGCAAGTGGAGAAAACGGCCAGACCCAGTCCTGGGGCTCTCCTCTCCTCTCTCCATACTCTGTCCTCAGTGATCTCATTGCCACTGTCTAGGGAACTCAGAGTCATAGTCTCCGCTCAGCAAAGAACTGAAGGACAGACACAAGACAGCAAGCGAGTGGCAGGTTTATTGCAAAAGCAACAGGAACCAACTTCTCCAAAAAGAGGGGTCTTGGAGCCGGAGGTCCAGTGGAATTTGGGCTTGTTCTTTTTATGGTCCCTGGAATTTCCTTCTTTTCCATCTCCTCCTCTCTCCACTCCCTCCTCACTATTGATCATTGGTGTCCCCTGTGTCCTCATGTCTCTTTTAATTTTTCTACTGGATCCCACTTAGAAGTAAGAGTGTGGAAGTGTCTGTCTGATCGGGTCCCATGCTTTTGTCCCTGAGCATTATTGTCAACTGGGAAGTTGACCTCATTGGAAGACCTGCTCCTTGCTCCCTCATCCACGACTTCCTCATCCACGGTCTTGCCCCGGCTGCCAAAGCCCTTCTACCTCTGCCATCCTCATAGGTGGCTCTAGACATACGACACTAGCTGTGTCTCCACCCCAACTCCATCTCTGAGCTTGAAACTCAGCTGTGCACCTGCCTGTGGCTGAAAGGCATCCCAAACCCACATGGGACTCTGGGGCCGCCTCCCAAACCCATCTCCCCCAGGCCTCCGTAAGCATCACTCAGGGCAAGGCCGTTGCTGCCTTTCCCATCCCGTATCCCTGTGCTTTGCAAATCCTGCTGGCCCTACCTTGAAGCCGCATCAGGAACCCCACCCCTTTCCCCATGTGACAGCACCCCTCCTGGCCCCAGTCACCATCAAGCCTGCCTGGACCCGTGGCACGGTGTTCCTGCGTTCATCCGTCCACAGCCCACGGTGCACACACGGCCAGGGGGAACATGCAGAAACCTGACTCAGATGAGGCCAGCCCTGCCTGGAGGCCTGCCGGGGCTTCTCACTGTGAAGTCCTTCCTGCAGCCAGGCCTCCAGCATCCCCATCCGTCCCCCTGTCAACCACCCTACCCTACCTAGGCCTGGCTCCTGACTGTGCCTGCAAAGCCAAGCCCTCAGCCCCGCACCCCTCACCTCTCCCCCAGCTCTGCATGGACCCCCGGGACGGCGTCCCTCATTTCATTCAAGTCCATGTTTACAGCTCATCTCCTGCCTCTGCAGTTGGAGGTCCCTCAACCCAGTCCCTCCACTCCTCAACCTGCTCATTTTCCTGCACAAGGCAGGGGTGTGTGTGTATCCTTGTGTGTATCCATGTGTTTTGTGTGTCTGCGTGTGTTGCCAGTGTCTATATATTTGTTCCTCTGTGTGTGTCAATGTGTGTCCATGCATTTCTGTGTCTGTGTATGTCATGTCTGTGTGTGTCCCTGTCTGTGTATCTGTGTGGGCCTGGTTCCATTCCAAGTTTTCTAAGGAATCTCCATACTGCTTTCCAGATTGGCTGTATCAATTTGCAGTTCCACCAGCAATGTATGAGCGTGCCTTTTTCCCCACAACCTCGCCAACACTTATTGTTGTTTGTGTTCTTGATAATTGCCATTCTGACTGGTGTGAGGTGGAATCTTAGGGTAGTTTTGATTTGCATTTCTCTGATTGCTAAAGATGTTGAACATTTTTTCATATGTCTGTTGATGGATTGTATATCTTCTTCTGTGAAGTTTGTGTTCAGCTCT
>PVHX01026905.1:0-20090 GCA_004024805.1 Geosciurus inauris
AGCTGGTGTCTGGGTGGGGTGTTGCCAGGGCCTGGCGTGGCTCGTCTCCACTCAGCTGTCTCTGTCTTCTCTACCTCCGGCTTCTCTCCCTCCCCTCTGCCTTGCATTTGCCCCGGGTTTGGCCGTGGGCAGTGCCGACATACGGCCCTTACGGTAGGTCCCACTCTTGTCTGCACGTCTGTCCTGCATGTCAGTTCTGGTCACTGTCACCAGCATGCCTCTCTGTAGCTCCTCTGTGTCCCCCTCTCCTGCCCACAGGCACCCCTGGGTGGGACAGCCCAAGCACCTGCCTGCTGAGGCCCCTCCGCCTGTGTCTGTCTGATGTCCCGTTGTTCTAGAACATGCCCTGCTTGTTCTAGGGCGCAGTGGCTACTGCTGGGGCAGCAGGGCATTCAGTGGTATTTCCGTGGCAGAGGATGTGGAGGGTGGAGAGATTCAGGTCTGAATCTGGGCCCAGAGTTGGGTTTGCCCCTTAGGCCTGGTGGCCTGGGCCATTACTTCCCTCTGAGCCTGTGGGGACTCATCATTAGAGGGGATTTGGAAGAAGATTATCCTTTCAAAAGGAAAGCTGGCGGGCCAGCCTTATCCCCTCCCCGCAGGGAGCACTCGCTGGGCAGAGCGTGGGCCCGGCACTGTGGAGCCAGGGCATTCCAGGTTCATACCAGCAGCTTGCCAGTCTATCAGGGTCCCTTCCTGCCCGCCCTGGCTTCCCCAGGTGATGCATCGCTTTTCCCTATGGCACGTGGCCAGCCCACAGGATGCCCAGCTGCTCCTGCTCTCCAGGCAGTGGAGTTACTTTCTGCCTGCCCCTTCCATGTCTTGGACCTGTTCTTTGTCCAGGAGGGGATGACTAGATGCCCACCTTAGAGTAGGAGTCTGTTGCAGGGTTAGGGGCAGGGGCTGAGCCACCTTCTGTGTCTCTGGCCTGGTCCCTCACCCTACCTTCTGCCTCCTCCCACAGGCCGATGCGCCCCCATGAAGAGCATCTCCAGCAGCCTCAAGGAGACCATGAACCCACACGACATTGTGCAGGACGCCATCCACAACTTCTCTCCCGCCTACCAGCAGTACACGCAGCAGTCCACCCTGGAGCCCGGGCCTGCCTGGCGCAGTGGCACCCACGGCCTCTCGCGCTCCCACAGCCTCAGTGGAGCCCGCGACAACGAGAAGACTCTTCTGCTCAGCTCTGACGATGAGTTCTAGATGTGGCGCTGGGGGGAGGGCTCCGCGCCTGGGTCAGGGGCGGGCCGTGCCCTCCAGCCTTACAACAGGGCCAGGAAGCCGCACAGCTTCTGTGTTGCCCTTTGTTTATTGGACCAGAAACGCTCACATATCGCTTTCAGAGGAACAGCCAGACGCCTTCTGTCTGGGGGACATCCCAGGCTCTCCGGTGAGCCTTCAGGAATATTTATATATGGCTAACCCTGCCCTGCTTGGGCCAGGGCAGAGGACACTGGGAGAGCTCCCATACCCCTGCTGCCCGTCCTGTAGTGGGGGCACCTGGGACCAGCCGCGCCCAGGCCTAAGTGCTGCAGCCTCCTGGGCCCTCCTGCAGGAGGCGCTCACGCTCCCCATGCTTTGCCCTGCCTGCTTGCTCCTCCCTGGGGACAGCTCTTCCCAAGGCTCCTCCCCGCCTCCTTCCCTCCGTGTCCACCCTTATCTGAAGCTAGCTTTGCCTCAGCCTGGGCAAGAGGAGGGAACATGGACACTCTGTGCCCACTCCTGACCCAGGCCTGCCTGGCGTGCTGCAAGGATCAGAGCCAGACACTGGGAGCCACAGGTACCTCTAGGAAGGGTACTCCAGGGCCTTGGTGTCCTTCTGGTGAATCAGGGGGTCCGTGGGCCCATGGATGTCCTCGCCAAGGCCACCTACTGCCCTCCCCTCCTGTCCCTTCTGGCCTGTTGAGGGCAGCCAGCAGCCTGCACTGTCCTCTTGCTTGGTCCTACTCTTGAAGGAGTGGGGGCAGAGCCCTGGCTTCCTAGCTGTTCCACAAGTTCGGCTCCAGTCCTCTTCCCCAGACAGAGTAGTCAGAACCTTGCTGAGTCTCCCTGGGGCTTCTCCCTGCTGTTCAGGGGAAAGGTCTGCGCCTCCACATTTCAGACCAGCTTCTGGGGGAGGACAGTAGGGATGGCCATGTAGCGGGGACCCAGGAGGTGGAGGAGTGGTCCCAAACTCCTCTGCAGGGCCCTCTGTCCACACAGGGCCTGGTGTTTCGCCTCGTCTGGCCCCCAGCCCATCTCTTCTGTGCCTTAGTCACATTTAAAAGCCCCTCCTCAGCCTGCATCTGCCCCAGACACCCTCTGGGGACTGCTTACTAAGCTGCTGGCACTCAGGATCCTTCAGTGCTGGGCTGTGTGCATCTGAGGAGTGACGGGGCCATCAGTTCCTGTGCTTGCCCTTCACACCCGTGTACCCAGGGTTGGAGTCCTCGGGCAGGCTGGGCTTTTGCCAGCCAGTCTTAGGAAGAGTCTCGTGGCATAGTGCACATTCGTGCAGGCAGGGCGTCCTAGTGTTTGAAACCCAGTTAATACTTGGGTCTGGAGTGGAGTAGCCTCAGTCCAGTGAGGGAGAAGGGTCCCCTGTCTGGTGGCACTTGCCAGAAGCTCTTTCGGTCACTCCTGGAATGAAGAGGCTCCTGCCCTGGATCTGTGAGGAGGGCCTGCGTAGGGCAGCTGATCCCAGCAGCCTTCCCGACCTCCTTCCTTCCGTGTGGCTCAGAGGCCTGCACTGGGCGCCCGTCTGGGTGGGTGGCAGCTGGCAGGTGCCGGCTGTCCAAGGAGCGGCCCTGGCTCCCTCTCGTGTTTGCCTCCACGAGTCTGCCTCCCTGACACGTTTCCCCTCCTTCCAGGCCAAAGCGTGTTGCTGCTTCCTGCCCCCTTGGTCTTCGCCCACTCCCCACGCTTGCCCTCTAGCGTGGGAGGTAGAGCTGGGGGAGCCGAGAGGCAGGGACCTAGCAGTCCCTGGGGACACAGGGACAGGAAAATGTTCCCAACTGCTGCATCCCCTCCTCCTTCCTAGGATGCATAACCTACCTTGTCTTTTTTTATTGTTATTATTATTTTCCAGATAGAGTAGCCCTTTGTATATAAAAATACTTGAAAATTAATTGTATGATGTATGAGAAGACAGAGCCCCCTAGTTTTGTATCTTGTCGTATGACTGCCATAAGTTCTACCGAAAGCCGCTCTATTTTGGTCTCTGTGACATTTTAAATGCGTGACAGAAGTGAGCAAATAAAGTGAGGAAGAAATATATATATGAGATAATATAGATTGTATTGAAATTCCTCCTGCCTGTACGAGCTTTTGTTCCTGCCTCTTTCCTGCCCTGTCCACCTGAGTTGGTGGGGTGTCCAGGGTGTCCACCTCATCCTTCCTGAGTGTAATGTCTAGGTGATGGGAAAGGACTCAGATTGCCAGGGACTAAAATCGCCATCCAGGTCCCCACTGGGCAAAGTGTCACCCTCTTCCCCAGCCAGCTGGTCACAAGGAGCTCAGCCTCCCAGTCCCCAGAGGGCTGGGCGCAAGGGGTGAGGCCTTGCCCTGTAGTCAGTGTACGGGCAGTCCCTCTGCAGGGACTTCCAGGGATCCTCTACAATTCCAAGTTCCCTTTTGTCTCCACCCTGGGGCCAGGAGGCTGAGGCAGGGGTCCTGGGCCAGGGGCACCTACCCTCCACCCTGCATTCCTTTCTGGGGCCCAGCCTCCAGCTGACAGGAGCTCTCAGGAATGCAGCGTGGGTGGGGGAAATTCCCAGCCAGTCTGTAACCTCGAGGTAACAGCCACTGGTCCCTCCCAGTGCTTCCTGCTGCCCGGCCCCCAGGCCTGCCTCAGCATTTCAGACATCTAGGCCCCAGAGCGGGACAGCTCTGCGGACCCAGTTAGACCCCGTGGTTTGGCCCTTTCCCACACTCAAATTCTGCAGCTTCCCCAGCCCCTCCTTCTCCCTACCAGCAACACGGGTCCTCACCCCAGCCCTGTGCAACCACGAACACCTGCTGCTCCTCACCTTGTACCGCAGGTCCCAGCGCTTTTCCTGCCTATGCTCCCATAGTACCTTCACTTTCTAGGTGGATAAACTGAGGCTACAAGAAAACTAAGTGCCACAAGTCCCACAGCAAGGAAAAGGGACCCCTGGAATCAAACTGCGATTCCCCTGACCCCACAACCACAGTCCACTCCCCTCCTCACGGGGCCCTAGGAGGCCTGGCAGTTTGGGTTGACCTGAGTATGGGCCTATAATAAGACCCAGGAGTAAGATTTAGTCCTGTCGGCTGGGACCCAGGAAGCCACTTCTCTCCATGCCTCCCTGTGCCTTCCAGAACTGGGAAAAAAAATTCTGACTTGGTCAGAAAATCAGACTTTGATATAAAAGTGCTGGAAAGATCACTCTGAAATCCAGGAATTTAACTACCTCAGGCGGCTCCTAGGCTCTAGATGGAAGGTACAAATTTTTGGCACCGCCCTCCTCTGTTCCTGCCCGCTCCAGCCCCCATGTCTGCCAGCAACAGCTAGTGACAGGGGCTCACCCTCCCACTCTCCCAAGGGTCCTGAGCACCCCAGCTCAGGCTGCTTATTCAAAACACACAAAACAGGGGCTGGGGCTGTGGCTCAGTGGTAGAGCGCTTGCCTAGCATGCGTGAGACACTGGGTTCGATCCTCAGCACCACATATAAATAATAAATGAATAAAATAAAGATCCATCAACAATTTAAAAAAAAAAAAAAAAAAACACAAAACAGGCCAGGACATACACTTCTCAGTGGAAAAAGAGAACCTGACTTTATTCAGAAAGTCTACAAAATACAGAAGGCAGAATGCTCACTGTAAGTCAGAAAATAAATAAATTCTGGAGCCAGGCAAATTTTTAAAAACATGTTTGTTATTGCCATCTGGCTTTCCCTAAATATAAGATAAAATGTGATTTATTTGTAGGTATAAAATATAAAGTCCAGCTCAGGGCCACATGCTACTCTTCCCAGGAAGCAACAGCTGGGCTCCGGCTGGGGAGAATAACTTAGATTCGTGCAATAAATAAAAAGTGGGGAGGGGCGGCTGTACACTGTGTTGGGGGGCTGGGCTTTCCAGGAGGACTGCAAACAATGGCCTTAGCCAGCCCCCACCCCACAGAGGATACTCAAAGGTTGAAGGGGGTCCTTACTTCCAAGGACCCCAATCCAGGCTTTGGGACTGTGAATCTGTCTCCTTGTTTCCCTATCTGCCATAGTGGTCACCTCCATTGTCCCCTTTCTCTTGGACTAGCCAGCTCCAGGGCACCCTGGCTGTACAGACAGCCCTGCCTGGAGCCAGACCAGCTCCCTCCCTCTCTTCCACCTTGTCACCTTCTCTCTCCCTCTGCTTCTCTCCCCCTCCCTTACAGAGAACTCTTTCCCAGGCCAGGGAGACCCTCCTGCCACCCTTTTCAGTCCCTGTTCGCTGTCCCCTTGAAAATCATGGCTGGAATCTTAGGGCAGCAGTAAGAAAGCCCAGCTTTTGGTTCCAGTTCAGCCACTAAGGGATGTGTGGCCTTGGCAATGTCCTGTCCACTGAATGGTTGGCCCATCTCACCATTTGCAATGACCCTCCTAGCTCTGCGAAGCCGGCATGCCCAGGGCCCAAAGCAGAGGAGGGAGGTCTCTTCAGTGCAGCTTCCCAGCAGGACAGCCCAGCAAGTCACTCACCGGGCCAAACCTAGTCCCGAATCCTGGGAGGGCTGAACATTGGCACAATTCGAGCAGTTTCGAGCAAGGAGGCATGCCGGCTTCACACCGGCTCCATATTCCCCTCCCCACAGTCTAAGAAGGCCGAACTACAGCAAGGGAGACCCTGGACCCAGATGCCCCCACAACCTAGCAAAGTTGCCCCTCGCCAGGGCCATTAGGTCCCAGTTTGGGGAACCGCACGGGGAAGACAGAGCCTGGGAAGGAAATGTGTGTTCACCACAGGGACTGGTGGCCGCGGAAAAATAGGACCTGGGGACAGAAGCGGCGCTTTAGGCACTTTGGAAGAGGAGCGCGGTCGGAGGGGCGAGGTCTGGGTGGGCGTGGCGCAGAGGGGGAGGCGGGGCGCGCACTAGGAGCAGGCGGCCGGGCCGGGGGCGGGGTCCGGGCCGGGGGCGGGGTCCCGGGAGGCTGCAGCTCCGGGAACGGGCGCGGACTTGACGATGGTGATGACGCTGGCGGGCGCCACGAGCGCGGCCGGCCCGCGGGCGGCGGCCACGGAGCGCGCGAAGCCCTGCAGCGCCTCGCACTTGCCGCGCAGTGCGTCGAGCTCCAGGCGCATGGCGGCGTTCTCGCGCGCCAGCTTGTCCACCTCGCGCTCCAGCTCCGACTTCTGCTTCTGCAGCTCCTCCTTCTGGCACACGCGCTTCACGCGGCAGCTGGCGGCGTAGCCGCGGTTCTTGAGCGTGCGGCGCCGCTGCTTGAGCCGCGTCACCTCCTCGGCCGACAGCCCGCGCAGGTTCCGGTTGAGCTCGCGCACCGACAGCCCCATCAGCGCCTCGTCCGACAGGTGCGGCGTGTTCTCGCTCAGCTCGCGCTTGACCTGCGGGCCGGCGAGACAGGCCCCGAGTCGCGGACACCGGGCCTGGCGCGCAGCCGGTGCTGGAGACAGTCCTCTTCCTTCCCCTCCTCCCCCCGCCCCGTGTTCCTCCGTCACCGCCTTGGCCACAGAAGCGGTGGCTGGACATGATCCAGGTTCTTGAAGGGGAGCTGGAATCCGGAAGGGAAAACCAGGCCAAACCAGGATCGAACCCGAAAGGAGGCCACCCCGGGGCTTGGCCAAAATCGAACCAAGCATCACGTCCTAGGCTCGGGCAGAACCCAGCCCGGAAAGCACCTTTGAATGGGGAAGCAGGCCCAGAGTGGGAAGTGACCTGTCCCCGTGCCACCATAAGTGCCACCATAAACGCCTGATGCCTGCCGAGCCACCCACCCTTGGGGAGGCTGGGAAGGGAAGGGGAAGTTAGGATGTGGAGGCTCTTGTGTGGGCAGAGAGGGGGCAGAGGACAGCAGGGCACACTCCTCACCTTCAGGGCTTTGCCGGATAAGGGATCCACAGACATGGTTGCAGAAGATGCCCTCTTGAGCTGCAGACCTAGGAGAGAGAAAAGGTCAAGGTCACTTTGGGGTCCTGCCCCCACACACTTTGAAAATCCAAACTCACTATCTTAGAACTGATGATACCTGACACTTTCCTCTGACCAGAGAGTCCAGCCTTCTTAAATGGATCATTCTAGTCTCAGGGCCTTTGCGCTTACTGTTTTCTGTTCTGTCCCCATAGTGACTCCTCATCATCTGGGTTTTTGCCCAATGCTATCTCCACAGAGAGATCTTCCCTGACCATCCCGGCTTACACATCATTAACTCCATTATTCAAGCCTCATAACAGTCTCCTCTTGTGACGTTCTATTTGGTTCCAATCCTGGTTTATGGCTTGTCTCTCCCTCCCACACCTCTTCCACCAAAATGTAAGCCCATAAGAGTAGAGCCATCGCCTGTCTTACCACTTCATCACTATGCCCAAGTCAGAGACTGACATACAGGAGGCGCTCAGTAAATAAATAAGCACGGCCCACTGGCCATTCTTCCCCAAGGGGCCAAGACATGCATATTTGATGTTTTAAAAAGTTTTCATTGACGTATAACCCACAGAGAGGCCATGCACAACAGCTTGGGTGGGGCTGGGGGTGCAAGTCAGTGGTGGAGCACTGAGCTGGAGTCCACTCGCAGTACCACCCAATAAAACCCAACCAAAAAATGTGCACAAAACATAGGTATACAGTGACTTCCCAAAGTACAGCGAGCACCTCAACAAGATAGGACATCCCAGTTCCTTCCCGGGGCCTGTGTTTTAGGAAAGCTTCCCCAACTGCCTGGAGGCAGCTGGGCACTAACTCAGCTTGTCCCTGGGCAGATGGGGTAGCAACCCTGGGAGGGCTAGGCATGGTGGTACACACCTGTAATCCCAGCAAGGAGACCGCTGGAGGCTGAAGGAGGAGGATCACAAGTTTAAGACCAGCCTCAGCAACTTAGTGAGACCCTCCCTGTCTCCCCCCTAAAAATAAATAAATAAAAATAAAAGATCTGGGGATGTAGCTCAGTGGTAAAGCACCCCTGGATTCAATCCCCAATACAAGAAACAAAACCAAAAAACATGTCATGGAGGGGACATTCAAAAGGTCAGTGGTCATCACTCTAGGCTGGAGAAGGAGACCATCTCCCAAAGGGGACCATGCCCCTTTGAAGCAGTGATCCTCTGTCCCCTGTTGATCTCCACATCTCCCTGCTTTAGTGTGAGCCTCACTTTCTTCATGGGACAATCCTTCTGGGGAGGGGACAGTGGTAAGGAGCAAAGAACAAAAAAAGGCAGGTGTTTCGTGATCTGAGGCGTGGCATCCTCAGTTAGTGATACCCAGACGGCCGGAGAGCAGGACGCAAAAGCCAGGTCCAGGCTTTGGGTCCTTGGGCTGTCCATGGGGCTGACCTCAGGGGGCAGCCCAGCCTCTGACACATTCTGGCCAGGTCCATAGCTCTCTTGGGGACACTGCAGAGAAATGGGAAGTGCATGGACCTGGTACCAGACATGTCCGGGCCTTTTGGAGGGGTCCTCTCACCAACCATGGGATTCTGGCGGGTATGTGACCCTCTCTGTGCTGGCTTTCCCCTTGGTGACAGAGTAGTTGGGTGTTAATCAGATCACCTCATGCCAGTCTCAGGACCCTTCCAGGGCTCCCATCTCACTGAGAGTAAAGCCAGGCCATCACAATGGCCACAAGGCACTGCCCGATGTGCCCCGCACAATCCCTTCTGACTGTGCTTGCCTTCTCTGGCTGGAGCTCCAGCTGGCCCAGCTCCGCGTGGTTCCTCCAGAGCACCGTGTGCTGCGCCAGGGCCCTTGCACGGCTGCCCCCGCTGCCTGGCATGCGTATCCACTCGATTGCCACAAAGCTTGCGCAACCCCTCAGGTCTCTTCAAATCTCACGTTCACTCAACTTAGAACCCCTAGCGCTGGCAGGTACCCTTCTCCGTCCCCTGCCTGTGTGTATAGCACTTTTCAACTTATAATTATTACTCACAGGCATTTTACATATTTGTCCAATGTCTGCCTCCCCGAGAGTGCCTGCTCCCAGAGGGAGAGAGCTGGCTTACCCGCGCTGTCCCCAGGGCTTAGAGGAGCTCTTGACCAGAGCACATGCTCAGGTGCTGGTCACTGAATTCTCCGCGTGACTCAGGCCGAGGTGGGGACAGTCCAGGGCTTGCTGGGAACCCCCAACCCCTGCAGGCCCACACAGGCGTCTGGCAGCTCAGAGGGAAGGAAGGAGTAGACAGAAAAAGGAAGTTGGCATTTCAAGAGATTCCTCGGCAGAGGCAGCCACTGCGCCCCTGGGGCTGGGAGGGTCTGCACTGAGACAAGCTGAAGCCTGTGTTTTGGGAGAGCTTCCTCAACTACCTGGGGCTGCTGGACACTAGCTCGGCTTGTCCCTGGGCAGATGGGGTAGTGGACCCTGGGCTGGTGAGGGACCATCAGCCCGCAGCGCCTTCTCTGCATTCTTCTAACAACTAAGACGCCCCTGGGCAGCTCTGGACTTCCTTTACACTCTGGGTGGATTCGGGGGGTCAGGCCCGCTTCATAGGGTGGAGCCCCTGGGCTGCAGCCCCATTGCTAAACACAGGCGCAGCCTGGGCTCGCCCCTCCAGCCCCTATGGGGCTCAGGCAGTGCCCCTCAGGCTCTGCCCCCTCAGCCATCCTTGGGGACCTCTATACCCTGCCACCCTCCTGTCTGCATAAATCATATGGCATGTGCTGGCTGCCCGGCTTCACAGATATTACCTGGAGATGTTAACACGCCACTTTTACCAGTCCCACTAGCCATACAGTCTCTTGAAAGGTCGCCTGCCCCTGACACAGACCGGGGAGTCCAGAACGCCTTCCTGCTGGCCTCAGCTCCCCCTCCCCACAGCAACTGGAGGATCTTTCTACCAGGTGAATCTGAGCCACCTCCCGGGGCTCCCTCTGATCCTGAGGACACAGTCCAGGCCACCCACACAGCACCCCAGGCCCTATGTGTCCAGCCTCTGGGCCATTTCCCACCACAGGGCTCCGTTCTGCATTCCAGCCACGAGGAATTTCTTTCACTTCCTCCCACCCCCACGTTCTTGCCTCTGGGCTGTCCCCTACCTCGTGACACTTTCCGCTGTCCCCTCCTCCCCACTTCTCCCGTCAGACTCCTGCTCATTGATCTGCCTTGGGCACAGACCTCTCCTCCAGGAAGCCCTCCTGAGCCCTGGGCCTTCCTCCCACAGCCGCTGTCCCAGGGTCATGATGGTGGGTTTCTTTGTCATCTTTCTATCAGATGAGCTGAGCCACCCAGCATGAGGCCCCGCAGGGCAGGAGCAGGCGCAGAGGAGGGGGCCGCAGAGTCTCTGATGCGGTTGCCCAGCTGGTCAGTGTCCGAACCTAGTTCCAAGCCCAAGCCTAGTGGAGAGGAAACCTCCTGGCCCTGCCTCAGCTCTTCCTCTTCCATCCGTCCCCTATGTTTCAGATGCCAGGAGAGCAGGAGGGAAGCAGTAGGGGCCCCATCTATGTACATCTAGGCCGAGGGGAACAGAAAGGGACGTGGTCAGAGGCAAGCCTGACTTGCAGTCCCATCCCTGTGTTCTCCAGGCTGTGTGACCTGGGGCAAACTGCTCAGCTTCTCTGGGGCAATACCTGCCTCATGGGGTTTTGGTGGAAGCAAGTGGTATAACTGTAGAGATCTGTGAATGTCCAGGAGGAGCTACCCAGCAGGGTTCAGGCCTGCAGCCAGCACTGGGGTCACGCTCTAATTCAGCGCCTCCCAGCTGGCCAGGGTCACACAGGGAACTGCAGGAAAGGCTTACAGGCCATTTGGCACCCACTCCTTATTTTACCCAAGGGGCGGTAGAGACCCAGAGAGGGGCATCATTTGCCTGAAGTCACACAGCAGGTGAGTGGCTGCCTCCCTGCAAAGAGAGAGGAATTCCAAAGCCTGTAAAAGCCCAGGACCGAATCCTGACCCCTTCACACCACTCCATCCCTGGCCCTCCTGACAACTCTCTGCCCCAGACAGCGCAACGGAGTAGTCCACCATGAGGAGGCTGGGCCAAGGCCCCACTAGGCCGTGTGGCCCTGGCAGAGCCCTTTCCTTGTGACCTGTTTATCCTACACAGAGGAAGCTGGACTTGATGGTCTCCAAGGCCCCCTCAGCTCCAAAACGCCAAGATTTGTGTTAGGCCTGCTATGAAGAAGCTAGTCAAATGCCACTGAAGTATCCAGGCCCTGCCACTGGCTGTCTGGGGAGCCGCTGTGTTGAGTGATGTCTGAGCTACATGGAGACCCAATGGGAGAAGGAAAGCCTGTCCTGGAGCAGGTTAACTGAGCCTGTTGGATGCTGGGTGCTGGTACTGAGTACTGGGTGGTGTGCCTAGTACAGAACCTGGGTTGCATAGCCTGGCCCCTCAGGCAGGTCAGTTTTCCTCTCTAGGTGCTGGTCTCCCCATTTGTAAAGTGGGGGAGGATCATAATAGTATCCACGTATAAAACACAAGTGGCTTAGACAAGATCAGTGGGTGCACATGGTTGGCTCGTCCTGCGTCACCCCTCCCAGCCTGACATCACGGACTGACCACAGCTCTTTTCCCAGTGAGGTGAGACACAGCCTGTCTCTCAACACAGGCTGTTTTCCCTTGAGCTTAGACACTGCCTCCGAACCCTTCCCAACACAGCCCTCCAGAGTAAGCCCAAGGCTGAACAGGCAGCCATCCTCTCTCCTAGATGCCACCGAAACTGGCCGTGGCTCTGAAGACTCTCAGGCCCCAAGAAGGCTTTGAGCTGACTCCTCCCTCCTCTCCTCCATCCTCTCCTGCCCTGGCCTCAGCCCCCTAGACCGCATCCTGGCTGTTAGCTGGGGCACCCACGTTTGCCCAGGAATGTCCTAGCTCAGCAGTTAGGCAGTTGCAGAGGCAAAGTCACAAGAACCGGGAACTTTCCAATGGCCTTGGGCTTTCAGCTTCTAAGCCCAGGCCAGGACTTCCAGGACGTCAGCCAAGAGACCTGGGTCCTCCACCTCCACCAGGCTGGCTGACCTGGGACCCTGCCCCTCCCCAGCTGCTTCTCTTCCTCAGAAGCCAGCAGAGCGAACCTCCAGGTCTGGCTTCCTAACACTCTTTGGTGGTCCAGGAGGTGAGCTGACTCTTGGACTGATGGCTGCCGAGGAGGTGGCCACAAACCCTCCCACACACCCTGCCCGGCCCCCAGGCACTCCAGAGACACCCTATAGGCAGGCCCACACACTGGCACAGGCTCCTCCCTGGCTGCTGACCCCTC
Source organism: Geosciurus inauris (assembly GCA_004024805.1). Taxonomy (NCBI): domain Eukaryota; kingdom Metazoa; phylum Chordata; class Mammalia; order Rodentia; family Sciuridae; genus Geosciurus; species Geosciurus inauris. Next base: position 12,344 of record PVHX01026905.1, read on the forward strand.
TTGCTTGCTGTGAGGACAGAGGGAAAAAATGTGTTTTCCTGGTTCTTGGCAGCAAGCGCTGGGAGAGCCTCCTCCCTGCTGGACGGGAACAAGGCAGAACAGACAGGACAGGGAAGCAGTGTCCTGGGGAAACGCCTCCAGCTGCTCAGCCCACTCACTTGCTGTGTGGCTTCAGGTGTGTCCCTCCATCTCTCTGGACCTCAGGTCCCTAGCATGCCTAACTTCCCTGAGCTCAGGGTACCTCCTGCAAAAACCATCTGAGTTCAGAGTGTCAAATTCTAGCCCAGGGGCTGGAGCGGTGGCTCAGTGGCAGAGCGCTTGCCTGGCATGTGCGAGGCACTGGGTTCGATTCTCAGCACCACATACAAATAAATAAAATAAAGGTTCATTAACAACTAAAAAAATTAAAAAAAAAAAAAATTCTAGCCCAGAATGGAGCTCCAAGACCCCCAGGAGAAGGGGGGTCCTGGAGGAAGGGGAGGGAATCAGCAAGGGTGTCTGGGGGCAGAGGTACCAGGACACAAATGCCATCTCAGCCTTGGTCACCCTGCACCACCTGCACAGCCCAGTCACTTCCTTTCAGCAGGACCAGGACCACAGCTGCCCCCTCCCTGGCCTTTAGTCTTGCCTGCCTTCACCTCCAGCCCCAAGAGTGGTCAGAGGGATCATTACTGACCCCAGCCTACAAACCTGGCCACGTCTGGCATGTTTAAATTTGCAGTGCTACCAGCCTCTTTTCCAGCCCACCGAGGTCCCTGGGCCTCCCCCCGCAGGATCATGCTAACAAGGAAGGAACAGACCTCCCCAATCTACTGTCTCCCAAAAGGGACAAAGGGACTGTGTGTGTAGAATAAGGTGATTTGAACTCTAAAGGATCTGCTCGCCTGGGGAGACTGCTTTAAGGGTACCATGGCCCGATTTTCTGCTTTCCTGGGGTTCTCAGGCCTTTTTCTCCCTGTACCATGGAACTCTTCAAGGACATGAACCGGGTACTTGTTTATTCAGTCAGTAAACATCCAAGAAGTACCTGTTGTGTGCCAGGCTCTGTGCTGGGCTCTGGTCCAGAGGAATCACAGCCCCTGCCCTCCAGGGCTTCACAGACAATCACCACTCCACCAGGCTCTGCTCACTTGTCACCTCCCCAGGGAAGCCTGCCTGGATTGCCTGGCTAAGTCTGAGCAGTGTTAGATACTTTCAAACCAGAGTGACGTCCCTCGCATACCGCCCATCTCGGCTGTGGCTTTGCATACAGTTTTGTGGCTCCTTCTTCCACGCAGTCTCCTGGGCTTGGCTGTAAGCTCTCAGGGGCTGTCTCTGGGTCTGGTTTGTCATCTCCCAGCACTTGGCCCACAAGGGCCAGGTGGCAAATGCAGGACTAAAAGCATCAGTGAGGGACCCATGTTGGGTCCTGGGCCCTAGCGGATTCCCAGGCATGATTCCAGGGGAGGAGGAAACTTTCGATACTAACTTTCCATCTGTGACTGAGCAAACCAGCCACTTCCCTCATCCCCTGACCCTGAGCCCTACCAGGGGATGCTTCCTGCTGAGCTCTGCAGATGGGCCTGCCTGGCTCCTGTGCTCCTGGCTGCAAGCCCTCTACTCACACCTCACAGGCTCCTGGACCCCTCTCCCCCATGGCCTAGGGCTTGGCTCTGTTCTCTCTCCTACAGTTGCCTGGGAAAATAGACTGTGTGTGGAAACTACTACAGACTGCCCTGTTCCCCCTACCATCCTGCCACTGGGGAGTCGCCTAGTTCCTGCTGCAGGTAGGGACATGAGGTGTGTGTGTGGGGAGGTGTCCCCAGGCATGGTAGCAGGACTCACCAGGGCTCAAAGATTCACAATTAGATCATTGGTTCCTCACCCCAGCAAACTTGACTGCCCCGCTCCTGTGATGCTACAGCCCTGGGGGAGGAGGACAGGAAGGCACGGCAGGACCAACGAGCCCGAGCCCCAGCCCATCCTGCAGGTTGCAGGACTAAACAGGTGCTTTCTGCCAGGCGGGTGAGTGGGTGGGGCTAGATCGGCTCCACCCCTCCCACCAACCCTTCTTGAGGAAGAACTCCTAGCCCCACCCCTGCTGACGCTACAGCCCCAGGGGCGGCAAGAGGTGAGGGGGATGCCACTTCAGGTCTACCAGCTGGCCCAGGTCCTTTAACTAGCCTGGGGTCTGGCAGTTCATGCAAGGGCCCAGTCTAACTAGTCCCACCTGTGAACTGAAACTACTAGGAGGGTGGACCAGCTCCGCCCCATCCTCCACGACCCAGCAGGTACAGCCTCCAGAACCCAACGAGCCAGAGTAGCCTGGGATCCTTCCCTATCTCCACCTTTGCAGTGAGGTTTTGGGCCCTTCCTGTTTCTCCTGAGACTGAGAGGATGGGCAATCCAGAGGCGAACAAGTCCCAAGGGTCTGCTCTCCCCAGGGAGCACGAAAACCTAGGATCAAGGATGGGCTCCAGCCCACTCTGTTGCCAGGTCCAGGGAACCAATACAGGTCGCTCTCACCTCACCCCCAGCTCAGTTGGGTGGGGTTTTTGATACCTCTGCCCCACCCTGTGGCTGCAGGCGCCGGCTCTGGGCGGGGGACAAACACTGGAGTCACATGGCTGCGGCCCTGGGAAACTCCGCGGAGGGCAGGGGCTCGGCAGTTCTGGCTGGTGGCAAGGGGGCGGCCTGGCAAGAACTCCCAGACCCTGTTCCGCTTCCTTCCTTGAGACTTTATCCTGTGATTACTCCAGCGGTCACCCTGGGGCGCGCCCGCTCCGGGACACACACCGCTAGTATGGGGCTCCAGGGAGCGCACGGGGACACACACACACACACACACACACACACACGCACGCAGCACACACCCGAGTACAGCGCGCACGCATGCACTGGGCAGGATCCCCTGGACGCTCGCCAGGGAACACACGCACGCCCGCCGCCTGCGGACGTAAACAAACCGCGCGCACACCGCCCGCGGGCACGGATCCAGGGACTGTTCCCTGCGAGTCACGTACGTGCACAGCGCCCCCGCCCCCGCCGCGCTCGCCAGCCGGCGCGGCCCCTTCCTCCCGCTCCGCCGGCGCCGGGACGGGCCCCGCCGCACCGCACCCCGCCTAGCTGGCTTCGGCCGCGTCCAGGTGTCCCCAGACTTCTGTCCCTCTGTCCCCAGCGCCAGCCGACCCTGCGCTGTCCACCTAGGGCCACCGACGGAGCGGGCCCCGGCGTCCGCGCCAGGCACCACCCTCGGGCGCTGAAGCTCTGCCGCCGGAGGGTCCGGCGCGCCGTCCCGTCCAGGTCCCCGACCCGCGTCACTCACCCGCCTCTCGGCCCGCTAGGCCCGGCGCCCTCCGCACGCGCGTGTCTCGCCGCTGTCCGGGCGGCTGTCCCGGCCGGCGCCGGGGTCCGTCTCCCCTCGGGCCGGAACCGCGGGGCGCTCGGAGCTGGGCTCCAGGGCGCGCGGCGCTGAGTCCGGCGGTGGAGCGGGCGGCGCAGGGGCCGGGCGCGCGGAGTTGTAAAGCGAGCTTCCCGGAATTACTCACTCACAGGATTCCTTTCATTCATAAAAACCCAGTCATGCGGTGACGTCACCGCTGAGCCGCCCCCGGGCCGCGGCGCTGCCTCCAAGCTCCTTAGCCCCGCCCCTCCAGCCCCGCCCCTGCAGCTGCGCTGCCAGGGTTCTTGGCCCTAGTTCCAGGGATCCAGGGACGCGTTCACGTGACACCTCGGGAAAGCCGCGTGGGTGGAGGTGTCGGTTGCTTCATTTTACAGTGGATGGTCCTGGCCTCTTCTTTCGACCTACACTCTCTGCCTGGATGATATCATCCGGTCCCCTGGTCGCAGAGGCAACCTATGTGCCTGACTCCCAGATTTGTATTTGCAGAGAGAACACCTTCCCTGAGTTCCAAACTCATAGCCAAGTGCCCATTCATTCCACGCTTCCACGTGGGTGTCAGATGGGACTGCAAACACGACACGACTCAAATTCAACTCCTGATGGTCAACCCTGCCCCCAGCTTCCCCCAGTCACACCCATCTCAGTTGCTCAAGTCTTCCCCATCCCTCTGTCTCCAAATCCTAAGTCGGACTAGCTCTACCTCTAACAGTCCTACAGAGAAACACGTCAAGCCATCGTCCCTGTCCCTACTTTCCTTCTTCTGGGGATGGAACTCAGGGCCTTGTCCTTGTGAGGCAAGCCCTATACCACCAAGCAATGTCCCCAGCCCCTTCTTGAATCCTTAAAATCTTTCGTGTACCAATGCCGGGCCCAGTGGCGCAGGCCTGTCATCCCAGCACTTTGGGAGGCAGAGACAGGAGAATCGACATCAAAGCCAGCCTAACCAACTCAGTGAGACCCTGTCTCTACAGAAAACACAAAATAGGGCTGGGGATGTGGCTCAGTGGTTGAGTGCCCCTGAGTTCAATTTCCAGTACCAAAAACAAAAACTTTCGTGTACCAGTCAATGTTATAGGGCCCAGTGACACCCAGAGTCCCAGCTATTTGGGATGCTAATGCAGAAGGTTTATAGAGCCCTCCCCATCTGGCCTCTACCCAACTCTTTGATATCACCTTTGCCACTGTCCCTGCCACATGGCCTGTCCCCTCAAAGCACCAAGCTCATTTCTGCCACAGGCTCTCTGCAGGTGCTCTGTCCTCTTTTGTTCCCTTGCCTGGCTTTTTTTTCATCTTTCAGGTCAGCTCAGATGTCACCGTTTTACAGAGGCCTTCCCTGATATCCTTGGTTAAAGGAGTCTTTGCCTCTGAAATGTATTCATGTGTTACCTTAATATGTCTCTAGGGTATTATTCTGTGTATTCACTAGCTCTTCATTGTCTGTCTTCTCCAACCAGAATGGAATTGCTATGAAGAAAGGACCCTGACTATCTTGTCACTACAACATGTGCAGTGCCTAGGATGGGCGGGCCACACTAAATGCATGTTGAAGGAATAAATGTGTGGAGGCTGAGACTTTGGTCACTTGGTCAACCTGGTGAGACTTTCTAAAGTCACTCAGCCAGGAAGTACAGGAACTGGAATTTGTATCCGAGTCTAACTGGCTTCTGGTCCAGATGATTTGGAGGTACACCCTAACTGGCGAGGGGGGCAGCATCCACAAGTGGTGGGCGTAATGGCTGAGAGTCCCCCGGATGAGAAGGTTTTGAAGGCAAAGGAGAAGGCTTTCAGTTCATTCTTTTTTTTTTTTTTTTTGGTACTGGGGATTGAACTCAGGGGCACTCGACCACTGAGCCACATCCCCAGCCCTATTTTGTGTTTTATGTAGAGACAGGGTCTCACTGAGTTGCTTAGGGCCTCGCCGTTGCTGAGGCTGGCTTTGAACTCGCAATTCTCCTGTCTCAGCCTCCCTAAGTGCTGGGATTACAGCGTGAGCCACCGCGCCCGGCTCAGTTCATTCTTCCTTGCCTTTGAGGGGGACTCTTCTCACTGCCTGAAGGGCTGTCACTCCAGCAGCCCGTACTCTGTGACGCTTATTCCCAGCTTATTCTATGGCGCAGGATGTGGGACCTCAGGCTCTTTCCCTTGATTCCCTTGATTAACTAGATTTCAGGGGTTTTTTTGTTTGTTTTGGTAGGTATCAGGGATTGAACTCAGGGGCACTCAACCACTGAGCCACATCCCCAGCCCTATTTTGTGTTTTATGTAGAGACAGGGTCTCACTGAGTTGCTTAGTGCCTTGCCGTTGCTGAGGCTGGCTTTGAATTCGCTATCCTCCTGTCTCAGCCTCCCATAGCACTGGGATTACAGGTGTGTGCCACCGTGCCCAGCAATTTCAGGGTCCTTTTTAGGCTTTCCTGCCTCCCAGCCTTGGTCTGCCTGGCACTGTGACATCTATCCCTTACCTCCCAGGAGTTTCCTATGCAGTTGGCCCACTCGTTTCCCAAGTGACCAGATGTTGAGCCAGCCTTCTCTAGCACTCAGAATAACACCCCAAACCAATTGCTCACTGCCCTCTACTTGCACAGCACTTAGAGAACCATGCAAGTTACCTCTCAGTGCACAAAAGTCCTCAATTATGGCTTGTCTGTCTTCTCCACCCCCCATTTTCCACGAGATACTCAAGAACTGAGGCCACGCTTGGTGCACAGTAGGTGCTCAACTAGTGAGTGAATCCAGCAGACCTGAACAACACTGCTGGGCACCATGCTCCCTACATCCCTTGCTCCCATCCTCAGCCTGGAGGAACAAGACGGTCAATGCTTCATTATGGACCCTGCTCGGGCTGCTTCCTACAGATATGGCTCCTTTTCTGGTCAAGGTCAAGGGGTATCATGGAAGGTTGTATTTATTCCCACTGAACAAATTGGGCAATTTGAGCATTCAAATAAGTAGTGGTAATAATCACTTTTAACCTATTGGATAAGATAAGAATCTGTAGGTCCATACTGAAGTAAATATGTAAACAAACCAAGGGGGAGGGGAACTTTCTCAAATGGAAGGTATGATGGCATATTTCCCCACAAGACAGTTATTAATTATGGATGGAAAATAAAAACTCTACATTGGAGAAATTGGGCAGATCCAAACCTTCACTAAGAGACTAAAGTTAATATCACCAGTTAATAAGAGCCAGAAATGATAGCACAGGCCTGGAATCCCAGTGACTCAGAAGGCTGAGGCAGGAGGATGGCAAGTTCAAGGCCAGTCTCAGCAATGTAGCAAGACTTTGTCTCAAAAAAAAAAAAAAAAAAAAAAAAAAAAATTAAAAAGGGCTGCAGCCAGGTGTGGTAGCGCATGTCTATAATCCCAGTGGCTTGGGAGGCTGAGACAGGAGGATTGTGAATTCAAAGCCAGCCTCAGCAATGATGAGGTGCTAAGCAACTCAGTGAGACCCTGTCTCTAAATAAAATACAAAATAGAGCTGGGGGTGTGGCTCAGTAGTCGAGTACCTCTGAGTTCAATCCCTGGTACTAAGAAAAAGGCAGGGAGCTGGAGATGTAGCTCAGTGGTAGAGCATCCCTGAGCTCAATCCCCAACACCAAACAGCTCTCTCTCTATCACCAATAATGCGACAAGTGGGTCTGTGGTTTGTAGATTACGTAATGGCATTGTATGGATGTAAATTTTCTTGTTTTTGATGATTGTTCTATGGCAATATAGAAGAAAAAATTTTTTAAAAATTATGGTAATGTAGGAGAATATTCTTGATTTTAGGAAATTACACACTGGACTATTTAGGGGCAAAGCAGCCTCATGTCTACATTTTACTCTGAAATGGTTCAGAAAAAAAATATAGAGATAGCGTATGGATGGAATTGTGTCCCCTCAAATTTATCTGTTGAAGTCCTACCCCCATACCTCAACATGTGACTATACTTGGATGTTAGGGGTTTTGGGGGGCAGAGGAATACTGAGGTCAGGGGCACTCTGCCACTGAGCCACATCCCCAGCCCTACTTTGTGTTTTATGTAGAGACAGGGTCTCACTGAGTTGCTTAGTGCCTTGCTGTTGCTGAGGCTGGCTTTGAACTCACGATCCTCCTGCCTCAGCCTCCCTAAGTGCTGGGATTACAGGTGTGCTCCACTGCACCCCCGGCAGATGTTAGGTTTTTTTTTTTTTTTTGGTACCGGGGATTGAACTCAGGGGCACTTGACCCCTGAGCCACATCCCCAGCCCTATTTTGTGTTTTATGTAGAGACAGGGTCTCACTGAGTTGCTTAGTGCCTCGCCCTTGCTGAGGCTGGCTTTGAACTCGCGATTCTCCTGTCTCAGCCTCCCTAAGTGCTGGGATTACAAGCGTGAGCC